>JASWHV010000015.1:8160389-8341904 GCA_030760725.1 Neostapfia colusana | reverse complement strand
TCGAAACTGGACCTGTCTGATCTAGGGGTGCTTGAGTTTGATCTTGAGTGAGAGGTGCCAATGATGAGCTTGTAGCATCTTGTCCTACATTTTCTTGGGGACGGATTTCTCCAAGCCCCATTCTTCTTAGTGCTTCACTTGGTGCTTCTTCTTCATCTAATACACATTGATCAACTTGCTCCGCTTGGGTGCCATTAGTTTCATCAAACACCACGTCACGTGCAATTTCAACGCACCCGGAGGTTTTGTTGAAGACACGATAAGCGTAGGTGTTTGAGTCATAACCAAGTAGGAAACCTTCAGCGGATTTCGAAGCAAATTTTGAAGTCCTAGGTTTCTTGTTGAGAATATAGCATTTGCTTCCAAAAACTCAAAAGTAGGAGATATTGGGTTTGTTACCGGTTAGGAGCTCGTATGAGGTTTTCTTCAAGAGTCGATGGAGGTAGAGGCGGTTTGTAGCATGACAAGCGGTATTGACTGCCTCCGCCCAAAAGCGATCCGAGGTCTTGTATTCATCGAGCATGGTTCTTGCCATCTCTATGAGTGTTCGGTTCTTCCTTTCGGCCACCCCATTTTGTTCGGGAGTATAAGGGGCTGAAAACTCATGTTTGATGCCCTCTTCATCCAAAAACTCTTCTACTTGAGTGTTCATGAATTCAGAACCGTTGTCACTCCTTATCTTCTTGGTTTTTGTGGAAAACTCGTTTTGAGCTCTCCTCAAGAATTTCTTGAGGATACCTTGAGTTTCTCCTTTATCATGCAAGAAAAATACCCAAGTGAAACGAGAATAATCATCAACAATTACAAGACCATACTTGTTACCGCCAATGCTTATATAGGTGACAGGGCCGAAGAGGTCCATGTGAAGCATCTCTAATGGTCTTGTTGTCGTCATGACGTTATTGGCAGGGTGAGCTGTTCCAATTTGCTTTCCTTCTTGGCACGCACTACATGGTCTATCCTTTTCAAAAACAACACCTTTTAGTCCACGGATGTGATCCTCCTTTAGAAGTTTTTGTAAGTTCCTCATTCCAACATTGGCTAGGTCTTCTATGCCACGGCCATCTCATGTTGGTTTTTGCTATTAAGCATGTGTCAAGCAATTATAACCTTTCTCACATAGTTGAGATATAGACAATAGGTTATAATCCGATGATTCAACGTGTAGAACATGTGAAAGAAAGTGTTGAGAAGAGATTGCAATTTTACCAATACTGTCGGTACCCTCGATATGGGGGTACCCCCCACGCACAGGGGAAAATGCCTAAGGACCTCGCCCTTCTCCGCAGGGAGAGCTCCGAAGGCGCCACGTGTCCAGCGGGGCCGGACCTCGCTCTTCTCAGAGCAGAACTCCGGGACCTGCCACGTGGCCAGCAGCAGCCGGACCTCCCCCTACCGCGGGGAGAGCTTTGAAGGCTCCACGTGTTCCGCGGGGCCGGACCTCCCTCTCCTTGGAGGAGAGCTTCGGGCCCGCCACGTGGCCAGCAACAGTCGGACCTCTCCCCTCCGCGGGGAGAGCTCCGAAGGCTCCACGTGTCCCGCGGGGCCGGACCTCCCTCTCCTCAGAGGAGAGCTCCAGACTCGCCACGTGGCCAGCAGAGCAACGTTGCTTGCCCCCGTGCAGTAGGCAGCAGGCGTAAAGACGCGCCATACCTTGCCCGTAGAAGGTATTCAAGGCCCGCACCTTCCCAAGACGCGGAGACGCGGAGCACGCCTCTGTCAGGTGTCGTTACGCCCAGTCACATCGCAGAATGGTGCGCCGTGTCAGAGCCTGCCCGAGAATAAACACAGCAACAAGACATCCCCTGCCGCCCCTGCCATCATCAACCACTACGACTAGCTTGCAGCATGGGCAGGGCGGCAGAACGAAGACTCGGAAGCCTTCGCCAAAGACGAACTACCGGCATAACTGCAGATACGGCAGTCGGCAAGCAATCTCCCCGGGACCACCTGCCGGGTTCCGGGCCCACCTTGTAAGCCACTCTAGCCTTAGACTATAAAAGGCTCGGGTAGGCAACGTTAGCAAGGGTTCAAACTCTGTGAACTCGCACTCTAGACATCACTCACCCTCAAGCTCAGGACTCCGGTTCTGAGGAGCAAGCAATACAGCGAGCACCTCTGCTCACCGTGGACGTAGGGTTTTACGCTCCGGCGGCCTGAACCACGTAAAACTCCTCGTGTCAAGCTTCTCCCTCACTCGTCCCTAACGCTAAAGCTCTCCGCAAGAGTCTAGCCCCTCCGAAAAAGAACCTCCGCGGGCTGCCTAGAGCAGGTCCGGGTGAAGTGTTGACTACACACTTTGACATTTGGCGTGCCAGGTAGGGGGCTTTTCCCTTGCGCGACGAGCTTTTGCCGGCGAAGATGACCAAGCTTCCTTCAGCGGCAAGCTCTCCTCCCACGCGTTCACGACGGACCGTGACTAGCGCGGACTACGTCTCGACACACTCTGGACGGAGTGTGTCGGCACAAGATGGAAGCCAGCAGCCGACTCTGGCATCGCAGGCTCAGCGAGCGTGAGATCCTCTGCAGCGCTAAGCGTCCCCCATGGGGGCGCGCTAGCTGCAGCAAGAGCGCTACTGCCAACCCGCCTGCTGGGGACGCACCTCAGTCAGCGACCCAGCAGTGGATTCGCGAGGTAGATCGTCTTGTCGTCGCCGCCGCTAACCCTCGGATTCGGCGGGGACGACACCCCTGCCAACCGGCTGTGTCGCTGTCACGCACGCCAACGGTTGACGGGCAGACGGCGGATTCCAGCTCCACCAGAATCCCATCGACGGACCTGAGGATGGAGCTGGAACAATGCCACTTGGGCCAAGATGTGTGAGTGTTCTCGAGCGACAACGAGAAAGGCGTCGCAACCAAGAGGCCGGCGACAGCATGACGTCTGCCTCAACCCTGCCTGAGGCGCACACTTTTCGCCACGCGATCTCTGCCCCAGGCATATGCCATGCAGCATATGCCCCAGCCATATGCCCTGCAAACGGCGCCCCCAGTCTATTTATTCATGGCTCATGAGCTGGACTACAGACTCAATAAAAAGAAAAAGAGGAAGATACAAGCCCTAGGGTTCCCCTAGCTCGCGCCGGAACCTAGAGGCTACAAGGGCGGCCACATCCCCGACATCAGCCCTAGCGGTCTCCTCCCGCTCCGCGGTTGGGCCCATATCTCTGGCTCCAGTGAGAAAGAAGGGTCCCGGCTCCTGAAACATGCCAACACATGCGTAGCTACCTCCACGGCCAGGCCCCGTCCCTCTGCCTCGAGCTCGTCGGCGACCACCGCATCTAGTCTGCTCAGCTTGGCGCCGATTGACTCCAGCGTGGGGATCACTTCAGCCACCTTCAGCGCAGGGGCCGCCGTCTTCACCGGGCTGAAGCCAAGGGGGGACCAAGGCGGACCCTGCCTGGTCAACGAAGCTCGAGACCGCACGATCCTCGGAAGACCGCGAGGACAAGAGCTCCTCTACCTCGCAGTGGGCTGCCCGCAGGGCGTCGTGGATTCCCTCGGAGAATTACTTCTCCTTGGCCGCCAGGGAGTTTTCCCGAAGGCGGAGAGTCTGGGCAAGCCGCTCCAACTCTGAAGCCTGGAAGTCGGCAGCCAACTCCCGATCCAGTATCGCCTGGCGTTCCCGGGAGACCTGCTCTTCCTCATGGCAAGGTCTGCCTTCCGGGCCTCTAGCTCCGTAGCCCGAGCTCACAGGTCGCCCTTGCCCACCGCCAGCCGCACAACGACCCTCTCCGCCTCGGCCACCATGGAGCACTCCTGATCCTCAACGGCGCGCTTACGGCGCGCCAGCCTCTGCCGTACCTCCTCAAGGGTAGAGAAGTTCTCCTCGGCCCGGGCATGCGCCTCAAGGGCCTCCCTGTGGAGCCGCCATGTCTCGGAGTCCAGACGGGTCGACAGCCCGCTTCTGTCGGTCAAGGAGCGCCTCCATGATGTCAAGCGACTCCCGCCTGGAGTCGAGCTCGCCCCTTGACCTTCGCGGTCCGCTCCGGCAAAAGGTTCCCCCAGATGAGGAGGCGATCCCTCTCAACCACCTGCTCCTCTCGCTCGCGACCGAGCGCGGCCAAGACCTGTCGGACGCTCGTCTGGGCGAGCGCGCGAGAGCGTCTGCCAGGGGCAATGGGGCAGTGGAGGCCGAAGCGGCGCCCCCGACCTCTTCCATCACGTCGTCTTCAACGGAAGACGACGCACCGGCAACTAGGATGAGGCGCCGGTCAGGAGAAGCCAGCGCCGGGACTTCGACAGCCGGACCCGCCGAACCCTCACCGACAACGGGCTCCTGAGCCAGTGGAGAGGGACGAGAGGAGGGAGTCGAGGCTGCCATAGAAGTCGAGCCGCCTGGTACAGGAGGAACCGGCGCTGGCTTGGGGGTCGCGACAACCTTCTCGGCTCACGAGCGCTGTGGCGCAGACTCCCCATCAGTCGGGGACGACCGAGAAACGCGCGCACTCCAACAGGCTCTGAACCCCGGCTTCCGAGCTGGGGTAGGACCACTAGAGCCCGTCGTCGCCGTCGACGGCTGCTTCACAGTCGCCCGGACTGACGGAGCAGGGGATGCTCCTGAAGCTCCCCTCGACACATCAGCAGTCTCCTCGGCGCGTCAGCAGTTTCCTTGGAGACTCCACTGCCTGAAGCCTTTCTCAACGCATCAGCAGTTTCCTTGGAGACTCCACCGCCTGAGGAGGGAGGACGCGACGCTCGGAAACTTTCGGCTTGTCGTCGCTCAAGAGGAGTCCCATCAAGATGATGAGCCCGAGACCTCTTGGGGTCGCCACCGGACGGAGCGCCATCTCCAGAAGCAGGCCGTGCAGGCGCCCTGGTTCCCTGACTCGGCACAGATGCCGCCACCGGAGGAGATCGGGCGCGCTTCTTCTCTGGAGGCGGGTTGGAAGCCATGGCAGAAGACAAAGGCACAAGAGCTCAAGGAAGGTGCAAGCGCAGGAAAGTGCAAAGGGAAGCCGCAATGCGGGTAAGATCCCCTTTTAAAACTTCCCAGGGGCGATTCAAAGCGATTCGAAACTCTTCCAATACGTAGCTTGGGCAACCGATTCGGCTCCAAGACCAAGCATCGATGACATGTGGACCCAAGTTGTCCAGCTGAAGCGGTGGGCCAAGAAGTCAGTCTCCCAAGGAGACGAGCCGGCAAGGCGCTTCGGCGGTTCCCGAAAAAAGTGCCGCGACGTGCATAAGTAGCAGCCTTGGGAACTGCCGCAGTAAAAGCAACCATAAAGTGGGCTTACGCTCCCACGATCCCGCGACTGTTCGTGCTCCGGCAACGGTCAATGCGGGACTTAGAGAAAGTGCGCGGAACGGAAGAGACGGAGGCCCCACCCCGGGCTCTCTATCTCCCCCGAGATGGGCCCGGGGGCCACTGTCGGTACCCTCGATATGGGGTACCCCCGCGCACTGGGGAAAATGCCTAAGGACCTCGCCCTTCTCCACAGGGAGAGCTCCGAAGGCGCCACGTGTCCAGCGGGGCCGGACCTCGCTCTTCTCAGAGCAGAACTCCGGACCTGCCACGTGGCCAGCAGCAGCCGGACCTCCCCCTACCGCGGGGAGAGCTTTGAAGGCTCCACGTGTTCCGCGGGGCCGGACCTCCCTCTCCTTGGAGGAGAGCTTCGGGCCCGCCACGTGGCCAGCAACAGTCGGACCTCCCCCCTCCGCGGGGAGAGCTCCGAAGGCTCCACGTGTCCCGCGGGGCCGGACCTCCCTCTCCTCAGAGGAGAGCTCCAGACTCGCCACGTGGCCAGCAGAGCAACGTTGCTTGCCCCCGCGCCGTAGGCAGCAGGCGTAAAGACGCGCCATACCTTGCCCGTAGAAGGTATTCAAGGCCCGCACCTTCCCAAGACGCGGAGACGCGGAGCACGCCTCTGTCAGGTGTCGTTACGCCCAGTCACATCGCAGAATGGTGCGCCGTGTCAGAGCCTGCCCGCCAATAAACACAGCAACAAGACATCCCCTGCCGCCCCTGCCATCATCAACCACTACGACTAGCTTGCGGCATGGGCAGGGCGGCAGAACGAAGACTCGGAAGCCTTCGCCAGAGACAACTACCAGCATAACTGCAGATACGGCAGTCGACAAGCAATCTCCCCGGGACCACCTGTCGGGTCCCAGGGCCACCTTGTGAGCCACTCGAGCCTTGGACTATAAAAGGCTCGGGTAGGCAACGTTAGCAAGGGTTCGAACTCTGTGAACTCGCACTCTAGACATCACTCACCCTCAAGCTCAGGACTCCGGTTCTAAGCAACAAGCAATACGGCGAGCACCTCTGCTCACAGTGGACGTAGGGTTTTACGCTCCGGCGGCCTGAACCACGTAAAACTCCCCATGTCAAGATTCTCCCTCACTCGTCCCTAACGCTAAAGCTCTCCGCAAGAGTCTAGCCCTTCTGAAAAAGAACCTCCGCGGGCTGCCCAGAGCAGGTCCGGGGGAAGTGTCGACTACACACTTCGACAAATACCTAGTACCCTTTCTTGGCTGTTGTCACCAAAATAGATGTCTTCATTTGGATCATCATTTTCTTCATACTCAACAAAACATTTTCCTCTCTCCGGTCATATGGTTAGTGCACCCACTATCTAGCACCCATTTAGTGCCACCGGAGGAGTAGGCCTGCAAAACAATTTAAACATTGCTCTTAGGTACCCAAACTTGGTTGGGTCCTTTGAGATTAGTTACTAGGCATTTGGGCACCCACACACAAATTTTTGGACTCTTGTGGAGTGACCCAACATATTTTGTATAAACTTTACCATACTTGCTTTTCATAAGGACATAAGATGCATTGAAATTATGAAATACTATAGATTTTACATTTTTGGTAATCTTATGTGAGGTAGATGCAAGGTTGTTAGTCTTGTCTTGACTTGAGTTTTCTTTCACAAAGGCTACGCATTTGCTATTGTTTTTAAGGATTCTAGCATTTTGCTTTCCTCCCCTAGTATAACCAAGTCCATCTTTGATGAAGGGAGATCTTGTGATTGTGTATGCACTACGTGCATATTTGATTTTTTTCTTTATCAAAGATCTCACTCTTGTGTGTATTCTTGCTTTGTGCCTCTTTGAGCTCATTTTTTAAGTTTAAGACAATGCTAGCACATTTACAAGTTTTAGTGTTGGATTCTATATTTGTTGAGAGAGAGCTTTTGGAGGATGAATTAGTTGGGACACTTGACTTAAGTGAGTCAAGTTATGCTTCAAGATTCTTGTGAGCTTTGGTTAAGCTTACAAGTTCATCTTGAAGTGCTACATTCTCACTTTTAAGCTGAACGCATGTCTCCTTGCTCATGGCAAGTTTGCTTTCAAGTGTTCTACTCTTTTCTCTCTCAAGTTCAAGAAGTTTCTCAATCTCAAGGTTTCTTTCCTTTTCAAGGATAAGCAATTCTTCTTGTTGATTGAGAAGCTCTTCTTGTTCAAATATTTCATCCGATAACATTTTCATTTTATCTATAGCCTTTTTGTTTAATCCTCTAAACATGAATTCGTTTTCACTACTACTATCAAAGTCACTATCATCTTCAATATGTAACTTAGAAGGTTTAGTCAATACCATGCGCTTTCCTTCCTTTGCCATGAGGTATGTGTGACTTCGGCTCTTCCAATCACCCTTGTTTGGCAAGAGTGATTTCTTCATGGTTGGCCTCTTGATGGCTACGGTTGCCACTTTTTCTTCATCTTCGGAGGAGGATTCTTCATTTGAGTCCCATTCTTCTCCGATCTGGGCTTGTCCATACGTCTTCTTCTTTGTGAAAAATTTCTTATCTTGAGGCTTCCCATCCTTCTTCTTTCTCTTGTCATCTTCCTTGCTATGGGGGCAGTTCACAATGAAATGCCCATGTTCTCCAGAGTTGTAGCAAGTCTTCTTTGTTCTTGTCTTGCCCTTGTATTTGCTCTTGTTCTCATAGTGATGGCTTCTCCTTCTCCTCATCAACCTTTTGAATCTTTTGATGAAGAACGTCATTTCTTCATCATCCATGTCCGTGCTCTCATCATCACTTTCTTCATCTTCACTTGTGAGTTGTGTTTCTTTTGCCTTGGACTTGGATGTGGCCTTGAGAGCAATGCCCTTCTTCTTGGATGAAGTGATCTTGGCTAGGTCATTGACGTGTTAAGCTTCCTTTTCCATCATCTCGTGGTTTATGATCTTCCCTAGCACTTCATCCGGAGTCATCAAGTGAAAGTTTGGACTTTCCCGAACTAAGGTGCATAGGGTCACATTGCGAGGCATAAATGCTCTTATCATTCTTTTAACCACCTCATGGTCATTCCATTTCTTGCATCCGTACGCCCGACTCTTGTTGATAAGAGTTTTGAGTCGGTTGTACATTTCTTGAGGTGTTTCGCCTTCTTCCGTGGCAAACCTTCCAAGTTCTCCTTCTATCATCTCAATCTTAGCTTCCCTCACGGATTGGTTTCCTTCATGTGCGATCTTGAGGGTGTCCCAAATATCTTTGGTGATCTCCAACCCATTTACCTTGTTAAATTCTTCAATGCTCAGAGATGAGTTGAGCACGGCTGCTGCTTGTGCATTGCGATGGATTTGTTGTTCTTGTTCTATGGTAAGTTCAACCTCGTCTTCGGGGATATCTATACCTGTACACACCACATGCCAAAGACTTGGGTTCAAGGAAATTAGATGTAACTTCATGTTGTGTTTCCACATTGTATAGTTAGTTCCATCAAAGTGAGGTGGTTTGCCTAGAGGAATTGACAAATAACTGGAATGAGAATTTAGTTGTTCATAGATAAAAGGATATCGCGAGTAGTCTTGTTGACTACTCTTGAGTTTCTTCTCCAACTTCTCCTTCTTTTTCTTTTTGGCCTCCTCCTTATTCTTTTTGTGGAGTGCCATGAGACGAAGAACTTCTTCATCTTCTTCTGAGCTTGTAACGTCTTGTGGAGGAGCAACTGCGGGAGGCGGGTTAGAACCTTGTTCTTCAAAGATGCTCGAACTTGCTCCTTTTCCCTTGTTGAGATCAATTTGGCTACCGACCTTGTCCCCCATTTCCTCTCCAAGAGGTTAAGCTTTTGTGGAGAGTTAGCCTCTAATACCAATTGAAAGTTGCCTAGAGGGGGGGTGAATAGGCTAATAAAACCTAAAATTTTAGTAAACAACGGATAAAAACAGAAGCCGGCCGGAAATTTGTTTTTAGGTTTCCTTTTAAGGTTTGAGCGGAAAATATATAGTATCCAAATGATATCACTAAATAGTTGAGAATGATTAGATTACGAAATAGGAGAACAATTTGCGGACAATAACACAATGAAAATTTGATAAGTAATTCTAGTGAGCAATTGAAATAGTAGAGAGACCAAGAGACACGATTAATACCAAGGTTCGATTCCACACAGGAATCTACGTCCTCGTTGAGGAGTCCACCAAGGACCGGGTCTTTTCCAACCCTTCCCTCACCGAGCGATCACCAACATCAAGCCCGGGCTTTCTCACTATCAATCGAATGTGAATACAATGATCTTAGGGGCTACTCACACTTTGATGCTCCCTAAACCAACCAAGTAGTTCTAGAATTCAAAGTACAACTGTTAAAAAACTCAAAATAACAGTTAGAGTGCAAGGGGATCAAACCGAGAGCTCAAACGTCGATCACCACGTCTTTCCTCTCACAAAAACCACTAACTCCTTAAGATCCAATCTTAGGGGTCTAGAAGGTGAGGAAAGAGGCTTAGAAGAGCTCTAGGAATGAGTTTTCAGCGCTTGGGTTCGTGTCTTACAAATTCTCAGTCGGGGGGTCTCCTTTTATAGAAATCACAGCATTTAGCCGTTACCAACTAAAGTCCGGACTAGTCCGGTCCCAACCCCGGACTAGTCCGATCTTGAGGGACCACTCACGTCACAGGTTACCAAATAAAGTTTTAGTGACCATTGGATTCAAACAGTCATGAAACCTCGGACTAGTCTGGTCTTACCAGACTTAGTCTAAAACTCTCTAAACTGGAGCTACGGACTAGTCCATCCAACCTCGGACTAGTCCGAGCTCACATAGGAACCTTTGTTGCGTCCTAATTCGGACTAGTCTGAAAAGATCGGACTAGTCCGACATGTAGAGCGGACTAGTCCGATGACACTCAGAGACTTCTTCTCCGGACATAAGCGGCTTAGTCCGCTCAACGGACTAGTCCGGCCTCTCGAGCGGACTAGTCCGGCCTTCTGAGACTTAGTCCCATAATGGCTCAGACTCACACAACAACGGACTAGTCCGGCCTTTAACGGACAAGTCCGAACTAACTCAGAGACTCTTTATCCGGTCTAAAACGGATTAGTCCGGGTTTGAACGGACTAGTCCGGCCCATGGTCCGGACAAGTCCGGTCTCCCCTTTTCTTCATATCTATGACTACTTCGTCTCATGATTCTAACTTTCTACCCTTCGTTTGAGCTCTCTAGTGATTCTCAAGCAATCTAAAAGAGAAGACCCTATACACAACTAGAAAATGTGAAGATTAATAGAAAATGCTATTTTCTATTCTTTCAAGTCTTCTTCTTTTCCTTTTGCTTCTTGAGAGACTCCATATCCATTTCTTTGATAAACACGTATGCTCATACTCAGTAGAAACTTATTAGCATCTTAATTTTCGTCATCAATCAACCAAAAGCCACGGGGATTACCTAGATGCACTTTCAGCGGGCTGCGCGGCTCGTCACGAAGGAGTCGTCCTTGGTTGCTTTGGAGCAGGGGCTAGCTGCTCGGGAATAGGAGCTGATGAGGAGGAGTTCGGCGAGGGACCTGACTTCTTCCGTCAAGGAGATCAAAGATATCCGGGCTTCTCGTGCCGCTGAGGCAGAGAAGGTATGGGACTTCCTCGGCAGCGCAGAGGTGACCTCGGAACCCTTCGGCTTCAGCCCCTTGCGCCCCAGAGGGCAGGTCTACGAGGTGAGCCAGGTGATCCCTGTGCTGGACTCAGCCGGAAAGAAGATCCTGACGCTAGAGAATGTCGTAGGGGAGCATCTGGAGGCCGAAGGCAAAGCTTTGGCTTAGATGGTGGCAGGGCATGTGCTCACCTGCCTTTGGAGCTGCCACCCCAACATTTCCCTAGAACCTGTGGTGTAGGGCCACAACACAGAGTTATCAGGGGCGGTGAAGTCTTCCTTGGAGGAAGCCGCCCGACTTGTAGTTGTTAGGTTCCAGCACGGATAGCTCCTAGATCTCCCGCGTGCCTTGTATCCTCCTATGTATGCCGAAGCTCTGCTGTTATCGAAGACTTTTTGTTTCAAGTCTTATGTTGTCTTGAGTTGTTGATGTAGACTAGGGATGAAAACGAGATGGGGAAATCCCGTCTCGTCCCGTACCGTATACTGATTTACACCCGATTGTTTTCATTTTTTTCGGGAATTATTCGGATTCGGTACGAAAACAGGTCGGAGACAATCGGGATCGGTATCGAAAACGGTTGAATAGTTTTCCGATCGTTTTTGTGGTTCCCGTTTTCAGTTCGGGATATCCCGTTTTCATCCCGTTTTTTATCAATTCGGTATGCAGCCCACAAAGCAAGTCTCAAAGGTCCATGTTGGCAGGTTAAATGTTTGCTGCTCATATACATATTTGTTGCTCATAAATAGAATACTTGTTTGAATTATGAACTTAGTTTTTTTTCTTAACTAATATTTTTTTATTATCTATGTAGTTGAAGAAAAATGTGCAAAGTTGATGCTACTTTTATTAAATATTTTTTGTTAGATGATGATATTATGGATATTATCTATTCTATATTTTGTTAGCTAAGTATGATGTATTATAGATATTATGTATATGTATGGCTAAGTACGGTGTATGATTATATATGATGCATGACTACGTATGAAAATGTCATGTATAACTACGTATGGTTATATTAAGTCTAAGTAGTTTGTTTTTATTGTTATCCCGAATTGAATTTTTGTTTTCGATACAATTTCGTTCCGACTTGTTCGTTTTCGAATAACCGACAATCCTGATTTTGCATCCCGACCGTGTTTTTTTCGTTTTCGTTTTCGTACCGATAAAAAATATGAAAACAAAACCAATATAATGTTTTTTCGAGCGTTTTCGACCGTTTTCATCCCTAATGTAGACTTCGGACCTTTGGCAACGCAAAGGTCCAGAATGACTTAGCTAACGTGGATAGCTTTTTGTCGACGTCTCGAGCTTGCTCCTCCGGGTCCTTAGCAGCTAAGGACCCAGGGAGCTCCGGCAGTGTGGCTACCACTCCTTCCGGGTCCTCGGCGGCGTAAAGGCCCGAGGGAAGTTTGGCCCTTGTATTCAGCTTGTCGTAAGTGGAGCTTCGAGTCTTCTACTCGTTGCTGCAGTGGTCTAACGTCCTGCCCCGCGTGGTTCACCATGATGGCCCCCTGGTAGGTGTGGCCCTCGTGTTGGGGCGCATCTACCACTGGATGCTTCCTTGTTTGGTAGCTTTGATGTGGCTTACGGTCCTCAGTTAAGCTGCGGGGCTTGGATAATTCGATGTGGGTCGTTTGGGCTATGGTTAAAGCCCTTCCAAGGGGTATGAGCTATTCGGTCCCACGGCACCGAGCTATAGTCCTGGAGAGGCAGGGCACGCACGCTAGGGGTACGGAACAAGGCATAGCACGCTACGCCCCTGGACCTCTCTCTGGCGTAAGCTTTTTGGGGGAGGGTCGTTAGGCGCCATAGGGCTGCAAGGCAGTGAGACAACCAAATGTCCCTATTTTACGGTCAAGACTTTGCTTGGGGGTATGAGCCGTCTGGCTCCTCGGTACCGAGCTGTAGCGTTGGAGAGGCATGGTACGCACGCTAAGGGTATGGAACCAGGCATAGCAGGCTACGCCCCTGGACCTCCCGCTGGCATAAGCTTTTCGGAGGAGGGACCATTTGGCGCCATAGGGCCCCTGAGCAACGAGACAACCGCAAGACTCCGGTTATGCCACACGTACTTCAAGTAGACCCGCCTGTACAAGGATAGCACAAGCCTTCCTATGGTTGGACACAAGGAAAAGTAACTGGCCACACGGTTGGAGCTGTATGGAAAGAAAGCACGAAAAGAATGGGGGGGAATGTCTGGGGTCCGGTTACTTCTCTTGTCCGTAGGCGTGTTCTTTCTAGCCCCAAGTACTCAGTTGTAGCGCAGGGGAGGCGGGATGTGCACGCTAGGGGTACGGAGCCAGGCATAGCAGGCTACACACCCTGGACCTCCCGCGGGCGTTAACCTTTCAGCGAGGATACCTTCTAGTGGCACGGGACCTAGGACAAGTGTGTAGGACAGGCCCCGGACATGCCGTTTACAGTTGATATGTATGAGCTAGCACAAACTATAAAAAAGGTACGCAGGGTAGAATATTTTTTTTATTATTTCTGGCTTCCTTTGGGTGATAGGAGGAAACAAGTCATGTAAGAAGGCAGCGACCCGCCCCGGATGACAAGAGTAGCAGAACCCCTCCGGGGCTTAGTTGTTCTAAGCGCTGTTCCTGGACCCTATGACAACTTTACAGAGAAAGAGAAAAAAGAAAAAAATACCCTACCACTGCGCTAAGGGTGGAACTTACAGAGGTGTTCTATGTCCCATGGTCCCGGTAGAGGTACCCATCCCCTATGGCTAGGCGGGTGCATCTGGGGCGGTGTACTTGTACTAGTCAAGAGGGACCCTCTGAGCTGGGGGAGGGTTTGTCGCCCCTCCTCGAGAAAGTATTAGTCGAGGCACCAGGTGGCCCTACCTTGGGCTGTCTACTCTGCGCATACCATCGCTAGAGCGTTTTGCGATGTAGCGCATTTTAAACAGCCTCTAGCCATGTTGCCTCGTCGACGAGGTTGATTTCTTCACGCAGGAGCTGGTCCTGCGTGGCTTTGTCGTATGTCTGGACGTCGGGTGAGATCTTGGTGTGTTCTGGGGGGAGGGCGGCCTCGACCCCCTACACCAGTGTAAGAGGGTGTTTCCCTTGTCGCACGACGGGGAGGGGGGCACGCTTCGCTAGACATGGAGTGCCTTGCGTCGCTCGCTGTCGGCACTTGAGTTAGAGTCGGAGTCGCCGTAGACGGCTTTCAACGCCCTGTGGCGTGTCTTGATACTCCATCTCCTGCTCAGCATTGGCCTCGGGTTGGGCCTTTTGCTTGCCCTCCCACTTGCGGGAAGGCGCACAGTCTTGGCGCGACCGCTGCTGTTGCAGCTCACAGAAGAGTTTCGCGAGCTTCTTGATCTCGCGGCAGTTGTTAGCGTCGGGGCTGTCAGTGTTGTGCACCGGGTACCACCGGCCATCGTCGTTAGCAGGCGACGGTCGCGGGTGCTTGTCAAAGCGCGGGGCTCGGCCCCCACCAGCCGCTGCCATGGCGGCGGTGGACGCCCCGACTAGAGGCTTGTTCCTACCTCCGGCCATGTTCTTCTTGCTGTTGCGCGGAGCAGCAGCCTCTCCGACACTCCCTGCCAAGGAGGTGGGTAACGAGTGCCAGTCTCGGCCATCTGTCGCCCTGGCACATTTGTCGGCCAGGCTGAAGAGCTCGGAGACGTCTTGTACGTTGTGAGTGGCTAACTTCTCTAGCATCTTCTTGTCGCGGACGCCTTGTCGGAAGGTGACAACGACGGAGGCGTTGGAGATGTCGGGGATGGTGTTCGTGACCTGGGAGAACTGCTAGATGAAGGACCGCAACGACTCCCCATCACGCTAACGTACGGTGTGGAGGTCGAGCTCGGTGCTACGCCGCATGTAGGAACTCCCAGTGTTGGCTATGAACTTCCAACAAAACTCTTCCCAGGACGTGATGGAACCTATGGAAGGTTCATGATCCATGACCGGGCTGTGCCGGTCAGGGTGATGGGGAAGTAGTTGGCCATGACAGCCTCATCCCATCCTGCGGCTAAGATGGAGGTGGAGTAGATCTACACGAACTCGGCGGGATTAATATTCCCATCATATTTTTCCGGCAAGTGGAGCCGGAACTTGGATGGCCATACCACCATACAAAGGTGCGGGGCAAGCGCCACGTAGCCCCCTACTGCCCCTCGGGAGGCAAAAGTAAGCGGGGCGCGACTTGCTGGTACGACGCTTGAAGAGTCTTCTTCGAGGTTGCGATGCCTCTCGCGACGTCGCTCGATGGTGGTGCGACCATCTTCGCTTGCGTCGCGTCGGTTCAGCTCGACTTTGAGGTCAGTTGTGGCCGCCGCATACGGGGTTGACGCCTCATGGGCCACCATCGGCGTACTCGACTGGGCCAGCGAGGGTTCGGCCCGCTGTCTCCTGTAGGCAGGAGAGTTCATGGATGCAGCGACAAGATGGTCGACATCGTGTCACCACTGCTCTGCCACCTCATGGGGTGGCACCTTCGCCGGGAAGGAGCGCTGCATCCAGCACACTCTCTAGGCTCGGTCGTGGTGGAGCTGTTGCCACCGTTGGAGTAGAGGGTCGCCGACAGGAAGAGGCCTTTGGCGGCACAAGTGCCGGTGGCACACCATCAGTATGGTCACCCGCTTGTCCTGACCTGGGCGTCGGGTGCACCACAGGGACACCAACGGTCTGATCGCCGATTCGGCCAGATTTGGGCGCTTGTGGTGCCGCTGGTACACCGGTCGTCCGATTGCCGGCCTGGCCAAACCTGCCCGCTCTGAAGCGGGAGGTAGCTTCGTCGTCTCCCGTCTGGACATGATGGCAAGCTGAGCGAGTAGGCTCGCCTTGGGAGGTGATGATCACCATGGTCGCATGGAGAGCGCGGAAAGCCCCCCTATATGGCGCGCCAAATGTCGGAGTGTGAGCTGCGACACTCCTCCCGGCCTACTGGGAAGCAGCCCACGAGGTTCTTTTTTTCGAAGGGGGCTTGGCGACCTACGCGACCTGGGCTCGAGAGAGCGGATGAACACCGAGGTTTATGTGGTTCGGGCCGCCGGGACGTAATACCCTACGTCCACGGGAGTGCTTGTTCTATTGCTTGAGCGTGAGTGCTTGTGCGTTGTGGGATCTGGGATGCAAAGTCCGGGAACCCTCTGCCGGGTGGTCACCCCGGTCCTTTTATAGCTCAAGGCTAGGGTGGTTACAATGAGGCCTAGGGCCCGACAGGTGGACCGAGAGCTAAGTGAACTCTATACATGATATAGGGCTTTGTCATCTGAGTAGAGTGGTCGCCGGGAGAGTTAAGTCCCGCCGTCCGTCGCGCTGAGCTCCCCTGACCGCGTGTAAGGTGATGATGAAGTCGTCGCCTTGTGGCCGCGTCTTCTCGCGCTGCTTGGGTGGCTTTGTGCCGTTGGGCGGCACTGTACTGCTGTCACACCTTGCCGTTCACTCTTATCACCGTAATGGTGAACGGGCAAGGGACGGAGGTACGTGCAGCGCGCCATGCTTCTAGGGAAGGCGGGAGCCTTGAATGTGAAGCCTGACAGTGCACTTCCTTCTTGACTTCATCGACCCACGGCCCACGACGGATCGTGGGGCACGTGGTGGCTATGGAGCTCTTATCGATGGACCTCGTGCGAGGGGACACGTGGTAGCTTCGGACCTCACCTGAGCGGGGAGGCTCGGATCGGAGCCCAGGGCATGTGTTTGCACCGGAGTTATCCTCAGCGGGGAGGCAGCTCGAAGCCAAGGGACACGTGGCAGCCCAGACCTCACTTCAGCGGGGAGGCTCGGGCCGGAGCCCAGGGCTCGTGTCTGTACCGGAGCTGTCCTCAGCAGAGAGGCGGCTCGAAGCCAGGTGACAAGTGGCAGCCCCAGACCTTACCTCAGCGGGGAGGCTCGGGCTGGAGCCCAGGGCACGTGTTGCACCGGAGTTGTCCTCGGCGAGGAGGCGGCTCGGATCCAAGGGACACGTGGCAGCCCCAGACCTCACCTCAGCGGGTGGGATCGGATCGGAGCCGTGGGCACATGTCAGCTCCGGAGCTCATGGGCACGTGGCAGCCCCAGGGCTGACCATGGGGCCAAGGGCACGTGGCTTACGTTGGAGCGGGGAAGCGGGGGGCCCAGGCTGTCTTTTACCCACTACGCGGGGGTACCCGGTCTGTAGGATACTGACAGCTTCCCTCACAAAAGTTGAGAATTTGATGCCATTTATCAATAGATGCATCTATGTTGTTTTGATCGTTGTGTGGTAGGTTTGGCAAAATAAAATACCATCATCTATCATAAAGCATAGGGTAAATGTTGGACATTCACATGCATAGTATTGGTTTACTCAACAAAGCTATCAAAACGGTTTTGAGCTTTATGGCATAGAGTTGGGAGTCGGGGCGTTGGATGTCACCCAACAAACAAGAGTCATTGAATGATATGATTAAAAATTGTTGTTTACCTATGTCACTAATTTTCTAGCATTGAAGCCAAAGCTCACTAGAAATTAGTGAATATGGATCATAGACCACTATATGATGTTAGAGGGAGGACGATACTCATATAGTGGTGGTGTCTTTTATTTAACTTTTAATAGAAGATTGATACATAACATAGTGCTAAAACCTTGCGTATTTATTTTCTATTGTAGATCATATCTGTCAGTAACAATTCCGGTTTTAATTTGTGATCTGTGCTTGAAAATGAAAAAGCTCTATGGAGCTAACTTTATCAATTAGTATCTCAACCTGAGAACCGTTCTTAGGCAAGAGCAAACCGAGTACGTTCTTCTGCAACCATACCCCGATGACCACCTAGGTGATGCAACTGCTGTAGCACGTAAAGCTTATCAGAGGCACTGCGATGATGCGCTTAACGTAAGCTACCTCATGCTCGCCACTATGTCCCCTGATCTGTAGAAATTGTATGAGCATACATATGCTCCGGTCAACCCTCATGTAATAAAATGATTGGTTGCATTGAGACTTTGGGCAAACTTGGTTCTGAACTCAAGGATGATCTGACTATTGACGTTGTTCTCCAGTCGCTCCCACTGAGCTACGAGCCATTTATATTGAATTTTTAAATGAATGGCATTAAGAAAACGTTGGTTGAATTGCATGGGATTTTTAAAACAGCCGAAGAAAACATTAAGAAAAAACGCCACTCATGTGATGATGGTTCAAAAGGAGAATAAAAAGAGGAAGCGTGTGACGCATTCTAAAAGCAAAGGCAATGGAAAGGTTCCCGATGGGCCCTCTGAAAGTGCATCTAGGTAATCCCCGTGGGTTTTGGATGATTGATGACGACAATTAAGATACTAATAAATTTTACTAAGTATGAGCGCATGTGCTTATAAAAGGAATTCATGTGGAGTCTCTCAAGAAGCAAAAAGGAAAAGAAGAAGACTTGAAAGAGTAGAAAATAGAATTTTTCTATTGAGTTTTACATATTTGAGTTATGTAAAGGATCTTCTCTTTTAGAGTGCTTGAGAATCATTAGAGAGCTCAAACTAAAGTTAGAAAGTTAGAATCGTGAGAGGAAGTAGTCATAGGTATGGCTGAAAAGGAAGACCGAACTTGTCCGGACTATGGGCCGGACTAGTCCGTTCCAACCCGGACTACTCCGTTTTAGACCGGACAAAGAGTGTCTGAGTGAGTTCGGACTTGTCCGTTCTAGGACGGACTAGTCCGTTGTCGAGTGAGTCTGAGCCTTTATGAGACCAAGTCTCAGAAGGCCGGACTAGTCCACCTAGTTGGTCGGACTAGTCCGCTAAGCGGACTAAGCCGTTTAGGTCCGGTGAAGAAGTCTCTGAGTGACATCGGACTAGTCCGCTCCATAGGTCGGACTAGTCCGGTCCCTTCAGACTAGTCCGGTTTAGGACAGAACAAAGGTTCATGTGTGTGCTCGCACTAGTCCGAAGTTGGCTGGACTAGTCCGCAACCCTAGATTAGAGAGTTTTTTAGACTAAGTCTGGTAAGACCGGACTAGTCTGCCCTTACCAGACTAGTTCGTTCTCATACGGAACAAAGATTCCTAACTAAGATCGGACTAGTCCGCTCTTGGCCGGACTAGTCCGGGGTTTTATGATCATTTGAGTCCAACGGTCACTAGACTTTAGTTGGTAGCCTTGTGACGTGAGTGGTCCCTCAAGAACGGACTAGTCCGGGGTTGAGACCGGACTAGTCCGGACTTTAGTTGGTAACGCCTAGATGTCGGGATTTCTATAAAAGGAGACCCCTCGGCTGAGAATTGCAGGAACAACAACCTAAGCGCTGAAAACTCATTCCTAGAGCTCTTCTAAGTCTCTTTCCTCACCTTTTAGACCCCTAAGATTGGATCTTAAGGAGTTCGTGGTTTTGTGAGAGGAAAGACATGGTGATCGACATTTGAGCTCTCTGTTTGACTCTCTTGCACTCTAATTGTTAATTTGAGTTCTTGATTGTTGTATTTTGATTTCTTGATTGTTGTATTTTGATTCCTAGAACTGCTAGGTTGTTGAAGGGAGCCTCAAGTTGTGAGTAGCCCCTAAGAGCTTTGTATTCACATTTGATTAATAGTGAAAGAGCCTGGGCTTGATCTTGGTGATCGCTCGGTGAGGGAAGGGTTGGAAAAGACCCTGTCCTTTGTGGACTCCTCAACGAGGACGTAGATTTCTGTGTGGAATCGAACCTCGGGAAAAATCGTGTCTCTTGGTTCCTTTACCTTCTCGCTCGCTCACTAGAATTACTTGTTAAGCTTTCGTCTTGTTAACACTTGTGAATTATTCTGCTGTCCTGCAATCTAATCATTCACAACTTATTAGTGAGATTGTTTGACTACTATACATCTTACGCTTAAACAAACATAAAAGGAAAATCTAAAAGCGAAACTTTATACCTAGACCGGACTAGTCCGCCCTCAGATCGGTCTAGTCCGGCCTCCTTCAAGTTTAATCCGCTGGTTGCTATAGTTTCAGGTTTTATTAGCCTATTCACCCCCTCTAGGCAACTTTCAATTGGTATGAGAGCCTAACTCTCCACAAAAGTTTAACCGCTTGGAGAGGAGATGGGGGACAAGGCCGGTAGCCAAATTGATCTCATCAAGGGAAAAGGAGCAAGTACGAGCAACTTTGAAGAACAAGGTTCTAACCCGTCTCCAGTGATTACTCCTCCACAAGACGTTTCAAGCTCAGAAGAAGATGAAGAAGTTCTTCGTCTCATGACACTCCTCAAAAATAAGAAGGAGGAAGCTAAGAAGAAAAAGAAGGAGAGGTTGGAGAAGAAGCTCAAGAGTAGTCAACAAGACTACTCGCGATATCCTTTTAATTATGAACGTCTAAATTCTCACTCTAGTTATTTATCAATTCCTCTAGGCAAACCACCTCACTTTGATGGAACTAACTACACAATGTGGAAACATAACATGAAGTTGCATCTAATTTCCTTGAACCCAAGTCTTTGGCATGTGGTGTGTACAGGTATAGATATCCCCGAAGACGAGGATGAACTCACCCAAGAACAAGAACAACAAATCCATCGCAATGCACAAGTGGCGGCCGTGCTCAACTCATCTCTGAGCATTGTAGAATTCAACAAGGTAGATGGGTTGGAGCTCGCCAAAGATATTTGGGACACCCTTAATATTGCACATGAAGGAAACCGATCCGTGAGGGAAGCCAAGATTGAGATGATAGAAGGAGAGCATGGAAGGTTCGCCATGGAAGAAGGCGAAACACCTCAAGAAATATACAACCGACTCAAAACTCTCATAAACAAGAGTGGAGCGTACGGATGCAAGAAATGGAACGACCATGAGGTGGTCAAGAGAATGATAAGAGCTTTTATGCCTCGCAATGGTGACCCTATGCACCTTAATCCGGGAAAGTCCAAACTTTCACTTGATGACTCCGGATGAAGTGCTAGGGAAGATCATTAACCACGAGATGATGGAGAAGGAAGCCCAACACGTCAACAACTTAGCAAAGATCACTTCATCCAAGAAGAAGGGCATTGCTCTCAAGGACACATCCAAGTCCAAGGCAAAAGAAACACAACTCACAATTGAAGATGAAGAAAGTGATGATGAGAGCACGGACATGGATGATGAAGAAATGGCATTCTTCATCAGAAGATTCAAAAGGTTGATGAGGAGAAGGAGAAGCCATCACTATGAGAACAAGAGCAAAGACAAGGGCAAGTCAAGAACAAAGAAGACTTGCTACAACTGTTGCGAACATGGGCATTTCATTGTGAACTGCCCCCGTAGCAAGGAAGATGACAATAGAAAGAAGAAGGATGAGAAACCTCAAGACAAGAAAATCTTCACAAAGAAGAAGGCTTATGGACAAGCTCACATTGGAGAAGAATGGGACTCAAACGAAGAATCCTCCTTCGAAGATGAAGAAAAGGTGGCAACCGTCACCATCAAGAGGCCAACCATGAAGAAATCACTCTTGCCAAACAAGGGTGATTGGAAGAGCCCAAGCCACACATGCCTCATGGCAAAGGAAAAAAAGCGCAAGGTAATGTCTAAACCTTCCAAGTTTCATATTGTAGTTGATAGTGACTTTGATAGTAGTAGTGAAAACGAATTCATGTTTAAAGGATTAAACAAAAAGGCTATAGCTAAAATGAAAATGTTATCGGACGAAATATTTGAACAAGAAGAGCTTCTCAATTAACAAGAAGAATTGCTTATCCTTGAAAAGGAAAGAAACCTTGAGATTGAGAAGCTCCTTGAACTTGAGAGAGAGAAGAGTAGAGCACTCGAAAGCGAACTTTCCATGAGCAAGGAGACTTGTGTTGAGCTTAAGAGTAAGAATTTAGTACTCCAAGATGAACTTTTGAGTTTAACCAAAACTCACAAGAATCTTGAAGCACAACTTAACTCGCTTAAGTCAAGTGTCTCAACTAATTCATCCTCCAAAAACTCTCTCTCAACAAATATAGAATCCAACACTAAAACTTGTAAATGTGCTAGCATTGTCTTAAACTTAAAAAGTGAGCTCAAAGAGGCACAAAGCAAGAATACACACAAGAGCGAGATCTTTGATAAGGAAAAGATCAAATATGCACGTAGTGCATACTCAATCACAAGATCTCCCTTCATCAAAGATGAACTTGGTTATACTAGGGGAGAAAAGCAAAATGCTAGAATCCTTAAAATCAATAGCAAATGCATAGCCTTTGTCAAAGAAAACTCAAGTCAAGTCAAGAGTGACAACCTTGCATTACCTCACATAAAATTGCAAAAAATGTAAATTCTATCGTATTTCATAATTTTGATGCATCTTATGTTCTTATGAAAATCAAGTATGGTAGTGTACATGCAAAATATGTTGGGCCACTCCACAAGAGTCCAAAAACTTGTGTGTGGGTGCCCAAATGCCTTGTAACTAACCTCAAAGGACCCGGCCTGGTTTGGGTACCTAAGAGCAAGGTTTAAATTGTTTTGCATCTCTACTCCTCCGGTGGCACTAAATGGGTGTTAGATAGTGGGTGCACTAACCATATGACCGGAGAGAGAAAGATGTTCGTTGAGTATAAAGAAAATGATGATCCAAGTGAAGGCATCTACTTCGGCGACAACAGCCAAGGAAGGGTGCTTGGTATTGGTAAAATTGCAATCTTTTCTCAACACTTTCTTTCACATGTTCTACATGTTGAATCACTAGATTATAACCTATTGTCCATATCTCAACTATGTGAGAGAGGTTATAATTGCTTGTTTACTAACGAGGGTGTGACCGTCTCTAGAAGAAGTGACAACTCAATTGCCTTTAAGGGTGTGTTAAAGGGAAATCTTTACTTAGTGGATTTTCCACGGATAAAGCTCAACTTGACACATGCTTAATAGCAAAAACCAACATGGGATGGTTGTGGCATAGAAGACTAGCCCATGTTGGAATGAGGAACTTACAAAAACTTCCAAAGGGGGATCACATCCGCGGACTAAAAGATGTCTTTGAAAAAGATAGGCCATGTAGCGCGTGTCAAGTAGGAAAACAAATTGGAGCAGCTCATCCCGACAAGAATGTGATGACAACAACAAGACCATTGGAGATGCTCGAGACTTCTTCGGCCCTGTCACCTACATAAGCATTGGTGGTAACAAATATGGTCTAGTAATTGTTAATGACTATTCTCGTTTCACTTGGGTGTTTTTCTTGCATGACAAGGGAGAAACTCAAAGTGTCCTCAAGAAGTTCTTGAGGAGAGCTCAAAACGAGTTTTCCTCAAGAATCAAGAAGATAAGGAGTGATAACGGCTCCGAATTCAAGAACACTCAAGTAGAAGAATATTTGGATGAAGAGGGCATCAAGCATGAGTTTTCGGCCCCCTATTCTCCCGAACAAAATGGGGTGGCTGAAAGGAAGAACCGAACACTTATAGAGATGGCAAGGACCATGCTCGATGAATACAAGACTTCGGATCGATTTTGGGCGGAGGCGGTCAACACCGCTTGTCATGCTACAAACAACCTCTACCTCCATCGACTTTTGAAGAAAACCCCATACGAGTTCCTAACCGGTAACAAACCCAACATCTCTTACTTTCGAGTTTTTGGAAGTAAATGCTACATTCTCAACAAGAAGCCTAGGACTTCGAAGTTCGCTTCGAAATCCGATGAAGGTTTCCTACTTGGTTATGACTCAAACACCTAAGCCTGTCGTGTTTTCAACAAGACCTCCGGTTGTGTTGAAATTGCACGTGACGTGGTGTTTGATGAAACTAATGGCTCCCAAGTGGAGCAAGTTGATCAATGTGTGCTAGATGAAGAAGAAGCACCATGTGAAGCACTAAGAAGAATGGGGCTTTGGGAAGTCCATCCCCAAGAAAATGTAGGACAAGATGCTACAAGCTCATCACAATCGACACCTCTCATTCAAGATCAAACTCAAGAACCCCAAGATCAAGACGGTGAATTTCAAGAAGGAGAAAATCGAAACCATGATGTTGATCAAGGGGGAGAAGAGGAAGAAGGAAACCACTCAAGAAATCAAGTGCCTCACCCAAGGGTTCATCAAAGCATTCAACGGGATCACCCTGTTGATAACATCCTTTGAGATATCAAAAAGGGGTAACAACACGTTCTCAAATAGCAAACTTTTGTGCACATTACTCTTTTGTGTCGTCCTTGGAATCATTTAGAGTGGAAGATGCACTTAAGGATCCGGATTGGGTGGTGACCATGAAAGAAGAGTTGAACAACTTTACAAGAAACCAAGTATGGGAGCTAGTTAAAAGACCAAATGCAAATGTGGTAGGCACCAAGTGGGTGTTCCGCAACAAGCAAGATGAACACGGAATGGTAACAAGAAACAAGGCCCGACTTGTGGCAAAGGGATATGCTTAAGTCGAAGGTTTGTATTTCGATGAAACCTTTGCTCCCGTAGCTAGGCTTGAGTCCATTCGAATTCTATTAGCCTATGCTACTCACCATGATTTTAAACTCTATCAAATGGATGTGAAAAGTGCCTTCCTAAACGGTCCAATCAAGGAGGAGGTATACGTGGGGCAACCACCTGACTTTGAAGATCAAGAATATCCTAACTATGTGTTTAAATTGCATAACGCTCTCTATGGCCTCAAACAAGCTCCTAGAGCTTGGTATGAGTGTCTTAGAGACTTTCTCATTGATAATGGCTTTAAGATAGGCAAGGCAGATTATACACTCTTCACAAAAATGTAGATAATGATCTCTTTGTGTGCCAAATATATGTCGACGACATTATATTTGGTTCTACTAAAAAATCTTTTTGTAATGAGTTTAGTAAGATAATGATGGATAGGTTTGAAATGTCCATGATGGGAGAGTTGAAGTTCTTCCTAGGATTTCAAGTCAAGCAACTCAAGGAAGGAACGCTCATTAGTCAAACAAAGTACACACAAGACATACTCAAGAAGTTTGACATGGACAAAGCCAAACCCATCAAGAGGCCAATGGCAACAAACGGGCACCTTGACCTCAATGAAGATGGACCAAGCGTGGATCAAAAGGTATATCGCTCTATGATTGGTTTATTGCTTTATCTTTGTGCATCTAGTCCCGATATCATGCTTAGTGTATGTTTGTGTGCAAGATTTCATGTATCAACTAAAGAATGTCACTTAACAGCCGTTAAAAGGATCTTAAGATATCTAGTTCACACACCTAACCTAGGATTATGGTATCCAAAGGGATCTAAGTTTAATCTCATTGGATACTCCAATGCGAATTACATCGGATGTAAAATATATAGAAAAAGCACCTCAGGGACTTGTCAATTTTTGGGTAGGTCCCTAGTATCATGGTCATCCAAGAAACAAAACTCCATTGCCCTCTCCACAACCGAGGCGGAGTACGTTGCAGCCGGAAGTTATTGTGCTCAACTTCTTTTGAAGCGACAAACTCTAAGGGATTATGGTTACAATATGAACCACATTTTACTCCTATGTGACAATGAGAGTGCCATTAAGATAGCCCATAATCCCGTTGAGCACTCTAGGACCAAACATATAGACATCCGTCATCACTTTTTGAGAGATCATTCTATAAAGGGGGACATAGCTATCTCACATGTAAGAATCGAAAAACAACTAGCCGATATTTTCACCAAACCACTAGATGAAAAACGATTTTGTTAACTTCGAAATGAGCTGAATATCCTAAACTCTAGGAATGTGAGTTGAACTTTTGTGCATCTAAATGCTAACAATTAGAAGTCTTTCAAAATTTTCTCACAATTTTAGAAATATGTACGATTGTGAAAAACTTGTTCCCTCACTCTCATTCTTCTCCCATATTATTTTTGGTTATATTATGGTCATATATATATATATATATATATATATATATATATATACCTAATAGCAGGTGCAAGTAAATCCACCGTAAACATGGGCAAAATTCTAATATATAAGAATTTTTTTGGACTTTAAGAGCAGTACTAGTCCGACCTAGAGGCCGGACAAGTCCAGTCATCCTAAGTAGCCCGAGATGCAGCGGACGAGTCCACAACGGACTAGTCCGCCCTGCACCCGGACAAGTCCGGACTACAGACTAGTTCGGACCTAGTCCAACAGACCGGACTAGTCCGGACTGACGACCGGATTAGTCCGGCCCTTGGATACTTAACCTCCAAGGGTCGGGCTGACCCCTTCTCTCTCTCTCATTCACCTCCACTCCACTCCTCTCCCTCAAAACTCGACCCCATTGGCGATTTTGGAGCTCTCCCTCAAATCCCTCGAAGGAATCCTCGATTCAAGGCTTGTGGAGTGAGGGGAATCCTTCTCCGACCATCTCCGCTCCTTCGATCCGCGAATTTCATCAATCTTCTTCACTCTAAGGTACTTTTAGGCCTAACCTTGATTTTTCATGAAACTCTCGCTTCTAGGTCATTCTTTAGTGCCTTAGACCTTCCCTGATGCTCCTACGCCATATTGTTGCAATTCCTCGTAGTTCTGCGTCTACTGTGCTAAATTAGTGATCACATCATCTAAGTTAGGGTTTAAAACTGTAGAGTCCGGACTAGTCCGGACGCCAACCGGACAAGTCCGGCCAGGACGGACTAGTCCGCCCGTGGCCCGGACAAGTCCGACTGATACAGTTTTAGCCCCTAACTTTGGGATGTAAACTAATTCAAACGCAATGCTCTAGCATCTAAGTCTCTCTTTTCTCACCAGATCATGTCAGGACCCAGAGACAGTCCTCTTTCAAACCCCGAGGCCGAAGCGGCTCGCCAAACCGCTTATCATGCGGTAGCCGAGGCAGAGGCAGGAGAGGCTGCAGCAAGGGAGGCTCGGACAAAGAAACGGGCTGACAGGGAAGCACAAGTCTCTCAGTCTATTGATCCTCCAAGGAGAAAGAGGCTAGTAACCCTGAAAAAAAAACATGTCGAGTTCCAAAGTTCAACCCAAAACAAAGGAAAAGGCAAAATAGCTAATCCTTCTAGAAAAAGGCCTTGGCCAACAGGGAACTCGTCATTCGTGACAACCCTAGACGGGGAAGGGAGAATCCCCCACAAGGACCTATTGGGCCTCTTGAGAGGGCACCTCCTATGCACAATCCAAACCGCCAGCCCAATTTGGCAAGTGCAACCTTCAAAGGGAAAGGAGCTGACAAAGCTTGAAGGTTCAGAGAAGAAGTTTACAAGTATGAGAAGTCCACACAAGACCCTCGTTTCTTGTGCGACTTTCATTGTGACTACTACCGGCTCGTCTATCTCCCAATGAAGACACCGATAGTTGATGCTCAGTGGGTGGATTGGCCATACATGGCAAACAAGAGGCATCAAGCTTTTGATGCAGTAATTGAAGCAGCAGAACGCCATGGGATCAAGGACCTAATGGCTTTTCAGTATGATTGGAACATCGAGGTGATAGTCCAATTCTACACCACCTGCTACCTCCACACCTATGGAGACAGAAAAATCACTTGGATGACAAACGGTGTGGTCTACTCTGTGTTATATGATGAATTTGGTAGGATCCTTGGACTTGAGGAGCATTTGAACTATGAGATCATAG
This sequence comes from Neostapfia colusana, assembly GCA_030760725.1. Lineage (NCBI taxonomy): Eukaryota > Viridiplantae > Streptophyta > Magnoliopsida > Poales > Poaceae > Neostapfia > Neostapfia colusana. The sequence continues at coordinate 8,314,639 of JASWHV010000015.1, read as the reverse complement.
TTCACAACGAGAGGACCTTGGGAAAGGATGACTTGGATTTTATGTATCCCTCATATCTCACCTATGATCCATCCTCAACCCACAACATCCAACCCTTCTTTGGAGTTCTAAACAGAATTCTGAGGAAGACTCTAGCTCCAAAAGATGGGGATGCGGGGATGATACAAGGGTATCATAGGAACTTGTTGAAGCTACTCAATGAAGAAGAACAATTCAACGTCTTCGACTACATATACAATGATATCTTCAACATCTCCTACACCCCGAACAGGTCCTGTGGATATGCGTCGTACATCATGTGCATGATAGAGAAAGTCACATGTCTGGAATTTGCAAAGGATGTGAAGCACAGGAAGCTACGTCCTCAGATGCCGATTCGCCCTCCTACTTCTTTGGGCAGGAGCTCCTCTACAACTCCATCCTCCTGAGCTGGGCCATCCGTCCCTCCATCATTGAGTGGCTCCTCTAGTAGGCTGCTAAAAATATTCAAGGCCATATTCTCCTCGTGCCGGAAAGTGGAAGTTCGCACGCAGAAAATGAAGCAACACCAAGAGAAGTATCTCAAGGCAATGTGTGACAAGATGGAGATACCTATGTCTCCACCATCATCAGATGATGACGAAGTGACAGAGTTTCCCGCTCTCACCAAGGACGAGCTTGCCTACTTTGGCTCCTCCTCAGCTGCTCCTCCTACCTCCCGCACTCATCAAGAGGATGACAATGAAGACGAAGATGAAGATGAGGACGAGGAAACTCAAAGTGACCAAGATGAAGATCAAGATGGAGATGATAGCGATTAGGTATTTCTCTCTTTTCTTTCCCTTTTTGGTGCCTTGATGCCAAAGGGGGAGAGAATAAGCGGGAGTAGTCTAGTCGTAGTCTAGTCTAGCTCTTTAGTCTTTAGTCTTGCTCTCTAAACACTCACTTTATGTTAGTTTGTAATAACTATGCCACATTATGCGTTATGTTATTTTAATGACTATGCCATTTTATGTCTTCATATTATGCCATATTGAGATGTTTGTGTTCGTAAATATTATAACATGTGTATGTATAAAATCCCCAAAGAACTCACTCTTGTGCATAGTTTTTCCTTGACAATCTTTTGTGCACACATTTAGGGGGAGTGAACCATACACACATGTGTTATGAAAATACTCTATCATATCTATTTATCGAGAATCCTAATATGTTGTCATCAATCACCAAAAAGGAGGAGACTGAAAGTGCATCTAGGTAATCCCCGTGGGTTTTGGATGATTGATGACGACAATTAAGATACTAATGAATTTTACTGGGTATGAGCACAGGTGCTTATAAAAGGAATGCATGTGGAGTCTCTCAAGAAGCAAAAAGGAAAAGAAGAAGACTTGAAAGAGTAGAAAATAGAATTCTTCTATTGAGTTTTACATCTTTGAGTTATGTAAAGGATCTTCTCTTTTAGAGTGCTTGAGAATCATTAGAGAGCTCAAACTAAAGTTAGAAAGTTAGAATCCTGAGAGGAAGTAGCCATAGGTATGGCTGAAAAAGGAAGATCCTTTCCAACCCGGACTACTCCATTTTAGACCGGACAAAGAGTCTCTGAGTGAGTTCGGACTTGTCTGTTCTAGCTAGGACTAGTCCGTTGTCGAGTGAGTCTGAGCCTTTATGAGACCAAGTCTAGGAAGGCCGGTCTAGTTCGCTTAGTTGGCCGGACTAGTCACAAGCGGACTAAGCCGTTTAGGTCCGGAGAAGAAGTCTGTAAGTGACATCGGACTAGTCCGGTCCCTTCAGACTAGTCCAGTTTAGGACGAAACAAAGGTTCCTGTGTGAGCTCGCACTAGTCCGAAGTTGGCTGGACTACTCCGCATCCCTAGATTAGAGAGTTTTTTAGACTAAGTCTGGTAAGACCGGACTAGTCCGCCCTTGGGGCCGCACTAGTCCGCCCGTACCAGACTAGTCCGTTCTCATACGGAACAAAGGTTCCTGACCGAGATCGGACTAGTCCGCTCTTGGCCGGACTAGTCCGGGGTTTTATGACCGTTTGAGTCCAACGGTCACTAGCATTTAGTTGGTAGCCTTGTGACGTGAGTGGTCCCTCAAGAATGGACTAGTCCGGGGTTGGGACCGGACTAGTCCGGACTTTAGTTGGTAACGGCTAGATGCCGAGATTTCTATAAAAGGAGACCCCCGGCTTAGAATTGCAGGAACAACAACCTAAGCGCTGAAAACTCATTCCTAGAGCTCTTCTTAGCCTCTTTCCTCACCTTCTAGACCTCTAAGATTGGATCTTAATAAGTTTGTGGTTTTGTGAGAGGAAAGACATGGTGATCGACGTTTGAGCTCTCGGTTTGACTCTCTTGCACTCTAATTGTTAATTTGAGTTCTTGATTGTTGTACTTTGATTCCTAGAACTGCTAGGTTATTGAAGAGAGCCTCAGGTTGTGAGTAGCCCCTAAGAGCTTTGTATTCACATTTGCTTAATAGTGAAAGAGCTCGGGCTTGATCTTGGTGATCGCTCGGTGAGGGAAGGGTTGGAAAAGACCCGGACCTTTGTGGACTCCACAACGAGGACGTAGATTTCTGTGTGGAATCGAACCTTGGGATAAATCGTGTCTCTTGGTTCCTTTACCTTCTCGCTCGCTCACTAGAATTACTTGTTAATCTTTCGTCTTGTTAACACTTGTGAATTGTTCCGTTGTCCTGCAATCTAATCATTCACAACTTATTAGTGAGATTGTTTGACTACTATACATCTTACGCTTAAACAAACTTAAAAGGGAAACCTAAAAGCGAAACTTTATACCTAGACCAGACTAGTCCGCCCTCAAACCGGACTAGTCTGGCCTCCTTAAAGTTTAATCCATTGTTTTCTATAGTTTTAGGTTTTATTAGCCTATTCACCCCCCTCTAGGCAACTTTCACCCTCAAGCTCAAAGTCTAAGCCAAAGGGCAAATCTAAACTTTCTCCTCATGATGAATCTTTTCACTATCATGCTAAGGGGTATTGGTTAAAGAACTGTAAGAAGTACTTGAAGGATCTGAAGAAGAAGAAGGGAAGTGAGACTTCTCCGCCTCAGGTATAAATATTATAGAAATTAATATTGCATTATCTTCTAGTGAATCATAAGTATTTGATACTGGATCGATGATTCACACTTGCAAATCATTGCAGGGTCTTAGTGAGACTAGAAGATTTGCAAAAGGCGACTTGGATGTTCGTTTCAGCAATGGAGCAAAGGTTGCAGTCATAGCTGTCGGGACCTACCACTTATCATTACCCTCAAGATTAATTTTGGAATTGAATAATTGTTATTGCATTCTTACTTTGAGCAAGAACATTATCTCTTCTTCATTTTTAGAAGAAGCTGATGGTTATGAGATTATAATAAAGAACAAATTTGTTCTATTTATTATAATAATATTTTTTATGCCCAATGTCCATTGGTCAATGGATTATATGTTCTTGATCTTAAGGATAAAACTGTCTGTAATATTAATACCAAAAGAGCTCGACGAAATGATCTAAATCACACTTTTATTTGGCATTATCGCTTATGTCATATAAATGAGAAACACATTAAAAAACTCCATAAAGATGGTTACTAAGCTCATTTGATTTTCAATCACTTGACACATGCGAGTCTTGTTTTGCTTGGGAAGATGACCAAAGCACCCTTAACTGGTCAGAGTGAGAGGGCGAGTGACTTGTTGGGACTTATATATACCGATGTATATGGACCAATGAGTTCAATAACGAGATATGGTTTTTAATACTTCATATCGTTTACCGATGACTTTAGTAGATATGGATATGTATATCTAATGAGACACAAGTCTGAATCCTTTGAGAAGTTCAGAGAATTTCATAAAGAAGTACAAAATCAATTGGGCAAGACAATTAAATTTCTACGATCTGGTCGTGGGGTGAATATTTGAGCCACGAATTTTATGATCATTTAAAACAATGTGGGATTGTTTCACAGTTGACTCCACCTAAAATGCCTCAATGAAATGGGGTGTCCGAGCGGAGGAACCGAACCTTGCTAGACATGGTTAGGTCGATGATGAGCTAAGCTGATCTTCCACTATCCTTTTGTGGTTATGCTCTTGAAACTGCTGCATTTACACTAAACAGAGTCCCAACTAAGTCTGTTGAGAAGACACCATATGAGATGTGGACCGAAAAACGTCCCGGATTGTCTTTCCTCAAAGTTTGGGGGTGTGATGCTTATGTCAAATGTTTGACGTCAGACAAACTCACTGCAAAATCAGACAAGTGCTTCTTTGTGAGATATCCTAGGGAAACCAAAGGATATTTTTATAATAAAATAGAGGGTAAAGTGTTTACCGCTCGCAATGGTGTCTTCTTGGAGAAAGAGTTTCTCTCACAAGGAGTTAGTGGGAGCAAGGTGCACTTGAAGAAATTCAAGAAATACCTGAAAATATTACAACACCCTCTGATCTTATACGGGATGTACAAGATGTTGTGCAACCAATTGATGAGCAGCCCTATGAAGGTCTACAAGGGAACGTCGTGTGACTGAAAAGTTAACGCTCCTAACCACGGAGCATCATGACATGGTATTTGTCGGAACCCTGCAGACCGGATACCCCCGCGTAGTAGTCAAAAGACAGCCTAGGCCCCGTCTCCCTGCTCAAACGGGCCCTAGGGAAGCCACGTGCCCTTGGCCCCATGGTCAGCCTTGGGGCTGCCACGTGTGCTTGAGCTCCGGAGCTGACGCGTGCCCTAGGCTCCGGTCCGAGCCTCCCCACTCAGGTGAGGTCCGGGGCTGCCACGTGTCCCCTAGCTTCGAGCCACCTCCCTGCTGAGGACGGCACCAGAGCTGACACGTGCCCTGGGCTCCGGTCCGAGCCTCCCCGCACGGGTGAGGTCCGGGGCTGCCACGTGTCCCCTGGCTCCGAGCCACCTCCCTGCTGAAGATAGCTCAGGTGCTTGCATGTGCCTTGGGTTCGAGTTTGAGTTTCCCCGCCCCTAGTGCCCAAATATGTTCGATCCAACGGCCAGACCGCTGGTGCCCCTGTGGTGCCCACGGCGCCCAACTCAGGACAAACCGGTGACCGCACGGACGGTGTGTCGCCAGCTCGAGCCCTCTACTGCAACGATGGCGACAGCTCCACCGCGATAGAGCCCGGGGAGCGTGCTGGCTGCAGCACGCGCTCTGCTCCACAACCCTCTGGGCGAGGGTGCCATCCCCGAGGCGACAGAATAGTGGCGACACGATGTCGACCATCTCGTCGCTGCTGCCATGAATTCTCTTGCCTACAGGAGACAACAGGTCGAACCCTCGCTGGCACAGTCGCGTACGCCGACGGTGGCCTGTGAGGCGACAACCCCGCACGTGGTGGCCACAGCTGACCTCAGGGTTGAGCTGAACCGCCGCCTCACAAGTGAAGACTGTCGCACTACCATCGAGCGACGTGGCTAGAGACATCACAACCTCAAAGGAGAGTACCGCACTCCGAGCGTCGTACCAGTGGGCCATGCTCTGCCTACCTCTGCCTCTCCGGGGGCAGTAGGAGGCTGCATGCCGCATGACCCGCACCTTCGTATGGTGGTCTGGCCACCTAAGTTCCGGCCCCACTTGCCAGAAACATATGACAGGACAGTCAACCCCGCCGAGTTCCTGTAAATCTACTCCACCTTCATCCTAGCTGCAGGAGCGGATGAGGCTGTCATGGCCAACTACTTCCCCATCGCCCTGACCGGCACAACATGGTCGTGAGTCATGGGCCTTCCCCCATGCTCCATCACGTCATGGGAAGAGTTGTGTTATAGGTTCACAACCAACTTTGGGAGTTCCTAACGCGCCCCGACACCGACCTCGACCTCCACGCCGTGCGTCATCATGATGGAGAGTTGTCGCAATCCTTCATCCAGCAGTTCTCCCAAGTTAGGAACACCATCCCCCGCATCTCCAACGCCTCTATCGCCGTCGCCTTCCGGCAAGGCGTCCGCGACAAGAATATGCTCAAGAAGTTAGCCATGCACGACGTGCAAGACGTCACCGATCTCTTCAGCCTGGCCGACAAATGTGCCAGGCGACGGAAGACCGAGATTGGCACTCGCAACCTGCCTCTGTGGCAGTGAGTGCCGGAGAGGCTGCTGCTCTGCGAAGCAGCAAGAAGAACAAGACCGGAGGCAGGAACAAGCCTCTGGCCGGGGCACGCACTCCCGCCCTAGCAGTGGCCGGTGGGGGCCAAGCCCCGCACTCTGACAAGCGCCCGTGACCGTCCTCTGCCAACGACGACGGCTAGTGGTGCCCGGTGCACAACACCGACCGCCACGGCGCTAGCGACTGCCGCGAGATCAAGAAGCTTGCGGAACACTTCTGTGAGTTGCAACAACAGCAGTCGCACAAAGACAGCGCACCTCCCCTCCCCCGCCAGCGGGAGGGCAAACAAAAGGCGAAACCCGAGGCCAACGCTAAGAAGGAGATGGATTATCATGATTCTGAGAGGGCGTTGAAAGCCGTCTACGACCACTCCTACTCCGACTCCAGCGCCGATAGCGAGCGACACAAGGCACTCCATGTCTAACTAGACGTCCCCCCCCCGTCATGCGACAAGGGAAACACCCTCTTATACTGGTGTAGGGGGTCAAGGCTGCCCTCCTCTTGGAACACACCAAAGGCTCATCCCATGTCCACACATACGACGAAGACACGCAGGACCAACATCTACGTTAAGAAATCGACCTCATCGACGAGGTAGCATGGCCAGAAGCTGCTCGAAACATGCTACACTGCTAAATGCTCCAGCGGTATCAGCAATGGTACGTGCGGAGTAGACAGCCCAATGCAGGGATACCTGGTGCCTCGACTAAACACTTTCCCAAAAGGGGTAACAAACCCTCCGCTAGCCGGGAAGGTCCCTTCTGAGCTACACAAGTGCGTCGCCCCAGGGGCATGCACTAACCTGGCCACGGAGGATGGGTACCTCTACCTAATCCAAGGAACATAGAACACCTCTGTAAGTTCTACCCTTAGCGCAGTGGTAGGGTATTTTTTCTTTTTCTTCTTTGTAAAGGTGTAATAGTGTTTAGAAACAACGTTTAGAACAGCTCAGCCCCGGAGGGGTCCTGATACTCTTGTCATCCGGAGCCGGTCGCTGCCTTCTTACACGACTTGTTTCCTCCTATAACCCAAAGAAAACCAGAAATAAGAAAAATTTATCCTACCCTGCGCACCTTATTTACAGTTTGTGCTTACTCATGCATATCAACTGTAAGTGGCATATCCGAAGCCTGTCCTACACACTTGTCCTAGGTCCCGTGGCCCTCGAAGGTCTCCTCGGTGAAAGGTTAACACATGTGGGAGGTCCAGGGTGTGTGGCCTTCTATGCCTGGTTCCATACCTCTAGCGTGCACATCCCGCCGCCCCTGTGCTTCAACTGAGTACTTGAGGACCAAAAAGAACACGACTATCACTCAGGAATCGCAAAAATAGACGACGTCCAAAAACCGTCGTCAATAACTTATTAACGATGGTAAAGAGTTATAGACGAGGTTTCTGGCCGTCGTCAATAATTAGTCGTCAATAAGTTTATTGACGATGGTAACCGTCGTAAATAAACTTATTGACGACGGCTAAAACCAGCTGTCGTCTATAAGTTTGGTGAGCCACGTGGCTGTTTAAGAAGGTTATAGACGACGGCCAGCGGTTGGCCGTCGTCAATAGGGTCTATTATAGACGATGGTACAGATGGCTGTCGTCTAATTGTGGCTTATTGACAACGGCTGTGTTGGCTGTCGTCAATTATTATGGCTTATTGACGACGGTTGTGCTGGCTATCGTCAATTATTATGCCTTAATGACGACGGCTAAGTACCAGAAATCGTCATCAATAAAGATTGCAACTTTTTTAAAAAAAAATAGAAAAGGCTGCCCCGGCTTCGAAGCCAGCCTGGCTCGATGGCCAGATCACATAGGCATCAAAACAAAAATATCACAACCATCAAAACACTATAGGCACACCACTACTCAATGCTACCCCGACCGCTGCCACCGGAGTCCAGGAAGTCGTCCTCGCGCTGTCGTACAAACGCCTGATGCTAGGGGGATGGAGTTTGTTGAGCCTGCGTCGCCGATCCTCGTGATGTGTATGTATAGTTAGACGAATTAGAAGTTTAAAAATGCGTATATGACTAAATAAAGTCATTACAAGTTAGTATTGAGCAAGTTAACAAATTAGAAGTTAGCTAGAATTGAGCACGTTCAGTTATTGAGCAATTTTGTACCTGTGCTCCTGTCATCGGCCCCTGTGGCGCCTATATCGGTTGCGGCGCCCACTGGGGAAAGACAGTCTGTTGTGTTGCGGCCATAGCTTGCAAATATGAAGCAAAATATTATACATATCATTCATATATTAGAAATGCTGACTACAAGGGTCCGAACTTACCTGCACGACAACTTGTAACTGTAGCATGTACGAGTGTTGATACTCGTCCCTAGCCCCGAGCTCTGCTGTCTGTCTCTCGTTTGTCAGTCGCAGCGCTTCCTGCGTCCTCTAGAGGTCCTCCTGGACACTCTAGAGCTCCAGATCTCGGCTCATACGCCTGCTGGACCCACCATGAGATGAAGAGGCCCTCGAGGAAGACCGCACCTCCCTTGAGTAGACTACTCCATTGAAGATGGACAACCTACACAACGGAGTAAGGGTATTAAAGTTTCATGGCCCAGGACAGCATTGACCTGGCGGTGGAGCATATGCTTCTTATGATTGTGTATGAGTGTTGCCAACATGTCATCTGGCTGGATCTGATGATCTTGACTCTTGGAGTTCCATTACGCATAACAAAAGCCTCGTTTGCTAATCCAAAATGATGACATGACGATGCACTTGGTGTGGGGGGCTGCCAGCATCATTTTCTGCTCTACTCAGAGGTTGAAGTCCTAGATCATGTATAGGGTACACATAGCTTTGGGGCCACCTGTCGGGCCAAAAGCCTCATTGTAACCACCCCGACCATAAACTATAAAAGGACCAGGGTGATCACCCTGCAGAGGGTTCACATTCCAGATCTCGCAACACACAAGCACACACGCTTAGGCAATAGAACAAGCACCCCCATGGACGTAGGGTATTACGCTCTAGGGGCCCGAACCACGTAAATCTCGTTGTTCATCCGCTCCCTCGAGCCTAGATCTCATAGGGCGCCAAGCCCCCTCCGAAAAAAGAACCTCGCGGGCTGCTTTCAAGCAGGCCGAGAGGAGTGTTGCAGCTCACGCACTCCGACAGTATTGTTGGACAATAATGAGCCTACGGCCTATAACGAAGCAATGAAGGGACCCGACTCTAAGAAATGACTTGGAGCCATGGAATCCGAAATTGAATCCATGCATGAAAATCAAGTTTGGAACTTGGTTGATCCAATTGAAGGTGTGAGACCTATCAATTGTAAATGGATTTTTAAGAAAAAGACTGACATAGATGGAAATGTTCACATCGATAAAGCGCGATTGGTAGCGAAAGGTTTCAAATAAATTCAATGTGTTGATTATGATGAAACTTTCTCGTCCGTCGCAATGTAAAAGTCTGTTCGGGTTCTCCTAAAAATTGCTGCATATTTTGATTATGAAACATGGTAAATAGATGTCGAAACAACCTTTCTTAACGGAAGTCTGACTAAGGATGTATACATGAAAAACCCTGGGGGTTTTGCCGATCCTAAAAATACTAGTAGAATATGCAAACTTTAAAAGTCTATCTATGGGTTAAAGCAAGCATCTCGGAGTTGGAATCTACATTTTGATGAAGTTGTGAAAGGGTTTGGTTTCATCAAGAACGTAGAAGAACCTTGTATTTACAAGAAGTTTAGTGAGAGCGCACTTGTATTTATGGTCCTATATGTAGATGACATATTATTGATCGAAAATGACATTCCAATGCTTGATGATGTTAAACCCTCATTAAGAAAAAGTTTCTCAATGAAGGATTTAGAAGGGGCAACATACATTTTGGGCATAAAGATCTATAGAGATAGATCTAAAAGGTTAATTGGATTAAGCCAAGATATATATATTGATAAAATATTGAATCGGTTCAATATGCAAGATTCCAAGAAAGGTTTCTTGCCGATGTCACATAACATTACTCTAAGCAAGAGTTAGTGTCCTTCGACACCTGATGAGCAAAAAATGATGAGAGTGATTCCTTATGCTTCGGCTATTGGATCCATCATGTATGCTATGCTATGGACACGCTTAGATGTATCCTGTGAGCATTACGAGCTGATATCAATCAGATTATGCTGAGACTCATTGGACCGTTATCAAAAATATCCTTAAGTACTTGAGAAGAACTAAGGATGCGTTCTTAGTGTTTGGAGGTGAAGAAGAGTTCATTGCAAAAGGTTACACTGATGCTAGCTTCCAAACTGATAAGGATGATTCTAGATCGTAATTTGGTTTTGTATTTTGCCTCAATGAAGGGCAGTGAGCTGAAAACTTCCAAGCAAGATATAGTAGCAGATTCAATGACGGAGGCGTAGTATATTGCAACTTCTGAAGCTGCAAAGGAAGCTGTTTGGATCAGAAAATTTGTTTCTGAATTGGGTGTTATTCCTACTGGGTCCGGTCTTGTGGATCTCTATTGTGACAATAGTGGAGCCATTGCACAGGCAAAGGAGCCTAGATCACACAAAAAATACAAACAAATACTACGACGCTATCACCTCATTCGAGAGATCATTGACCGAGGTGATGTGAAGATATGCAAGGTGCACACGATCTGAATGTTGCAGATCCGTTGACAAAGCCTCTTCCACAATCAAAGCATGAGGCGCACACGAGATCTATGGGTATTACATACTTACATCAGTGATCATAGTGTGTAGTGGGAGACCTGTGTCATAACTATGTTTATGTACTATTAAATAAATTATTATATGAGTAACTACTATTTACTTTGATTATCAAGTATGTGATTTGTTCGTGAAACTCTTTGTTAATAATAATGTTACTCTAAGTGATCCCTAGCCTATATCATTATATGAGATAATGATGTCATACAGACTAGCACATGTATTAATTGATGATCACGTTTCATGGGTCATAGATATGGAGATATCAAATTAATAATGTGAACACTAGTGAATATGGTGTTGGATTGACCCACTCCGAGACATTGATGGGATTGTTATTTTCATTTTCGCCACCATTTACTCTTGAGTGATACACCTACTAGATTCTTAGACCTGAGATCGCTATTGTTTCTTAATGTGTATAGTTGTGTACTTTGAGACTACCAAACACTACTCCGTAACTAGTTAGTCCTAAAAGTAGTCTTCGGGTATATAATGCAACATAGATTGGAATGTGCGCGGATCAAGATGAGATTTGCCCCTCCTTAATAACAGGAGAGATATCTCTGGGCCCCTCGAGATAGTTAGATTTGAAAGTGCATGGCTATGACAAGGTGATTAAAGGTTAATCACATTGACTAAAAGTTAGTCATGGAATGAATCCACTATTTGATCGAGTGAATGGTTGAGCTATCACAAGGATGGCACATATCTTGCCTTGAGCTTGACTGGTTTCGTGAGGCAAAGAGATTAGCATGTGAATGTATCTAGGTTCGGCCGATATGATCTTTATATACATCCGGGAGTCAGTATGTCCTGCTAGGTACCTCTACTGACTTGTGGTTGGAAACGGTTTCCATTCACAACCGACTGCACATGAACATAACGGGTCATGCACTTAAGAGGTTGAAATATCTAAAAGCTTGGATAGATGATTGTCTCTAGTGCAAGTGAGAGATTGTTGGTGAGATGCCCAAGAGCCAATCATAACAATTCGGGTTAAGGCCTGTTGGATAATTGACCCATAAGCATTTAGGGTACTAATGTCCCGCAACCTAAAAGCCCATTAGTACGCCTATAAATACGAGGGGTAGAGTTAGGAGCTAATTACTCCACCACGTGACAGCCCTAGCCACCACCCCTCGCAAGCCTCACGCCGAGACCCTTGTCGCGCGCGCGGTGCTAGCACATCGGCGCGCGGCGTTCCTCCCCGTACGCGTGGACTCCGTGGAGGCGCTGCTGCTACTGCTGCGTTGATCAGCCACGGCGAACATGATTATCTACCTGCTGCCGTGACGAGGACGTGGAAGAGACGAACGTGGAAGTCTAATTTCCCTACACCGACGCACGTCTATGTTACGTTGCGCTGCGTGTCTAGTGGTAAAGATCTATAACCTCTGTACTCGTATGTTTCTTGGCTGACGCGATAGAATAGCTAGAGTAGCGGACCGCCGATTTGGACGAGGGGGAGCAGAGATCGCATCCCGAGCGACATGATGGGATGCTCTGGCTGCGACGATCATAGGGGGTTGAGTGGCACGCTCCAAGAGCACAAGGAGCGGGCCACGCCCACCGCTCAGAGGCAGGACGAGCATGCGACCACCGTTGACGATATCAATAGAGCTGGGTTCCTTCTCATTTCTCACTTTACCCATTACTTCCTTGTTGTTGTTGCTATCACTTGGCTCTGGGTGTGTTGCCAATAAAGTGAAACCACAAGATTTATGGGTTGGAACTGGTTTTGAGTACATAGGTGTGGTTTGGTTTAGATTGAGTTTGCATGTGGGCTGGTCTAGTTTTGGTGTGGGTTGGATTGAACCTGTGGTTTGATTAAGAATGATTTGGTTCCGGTTTTCAGTTTGGTTGTTGGACCATTTGCAGTTTTAATTATTTTAATGCAAGTTTCTTAATATTCTAAACCATGATTTTAAATACTGCAAACAATGGTATCTCGTGTTGCAATAGAGCGTTTGATGAAAATTTACACCGGACGTCCAGACGCTAGCGACCTATAAATTATTGTATTACTAATCTCAGATAAGGCCTAACATTGGATTGCCAAAGAGTCCAAGTCCCTTATAACTGAAAATATTAGCAACAAGTCCTTAGCTGCTAATTGCGGGTACGAGTCCAAGTCTACCCTGGTGACCCGACAACTTGCCTTTATCCCACCCGAACCCAAGCACCGCGACGGGAAAATTTTCAATGGTAAATACGTAACTATACGGGGAAAACTCCCTTTCCCAGCGGCGACAGCCGCTCACTGCCGGAACCCTCGTCGCCGGCGATCCTTCCGCGGCCTCCTCCGCGGCGCTGCCGGCCATGGTGAGCCCGACCTTCCTCGACCTGCACATGCATACCTCTATCTCCCCGTTCGAATAGTCTGTTTCTTACTCTGCTTCTCCCGCGCTCGCGCGCTCGCAGTTTTCCATCGCGGCTATCAATGAGAATGACTCTGGTGGACAATGGGAACCGCTTGCGCCCACCAAGGAAGCGCAGGTACACATCTATTCCTTCCCCATGTTGCTCGCTTTCTTGTCACCGGGAAATTTCAGAGGTCTGCTTCTGCTGCTTGTAGCCTGTATGTGATATATTAGGGCTTCCAATTATTGAGTGCGTTGTGCTGAGCTGTTGAGTTTCTTCGAAAAAATTGCTTTGCAATTTCCGCATCAAGTGCTCTGCTGCATGATTTCAACCACGGAAACATTTTTTGGTGCGGCAGCACTAGCAGTAGCAGATAAAGTAAAAATTCAGAAAACTGGAGCTTTTTGTTACCGCAGTTACGAAAGACATCGGATCTTATGACTTGTGGATGTTATCTGTAGCAAATTCCCACTCAAACTGGGATGGCTGTCGGCTGCACTACCCGCATTGATTTTCGTTATGTCAGCTGGCCTGTTCATATGGTATTCCAAGAAGATCAGCACTGCTCAAGCGCTAGTCCATAACCATGCATGCTGGGCCGATGACTTTAGTAGATGATAAAGTGTGGTTCTCACCAACTGGTCATTTTCCGATGTTTTCCTGATTTTTACATTATTAGGCACTAAGATGCTATCCTGGATATTGAGTTCTGTAATCGTAATGCAGAGGAATATATGTTAGTATTAAATTGGTGTCCGTTTCGCATACTTTGGCTGGGCACTTAGGTCATTTTTTTGTTGGGGGTAGAAATCATGGTCATCAGGGATATCCCTGCATCGGGAGTTAGTATTCTGAAATAGGGTTGTGAAGAACTTTGATGGGTACAGAGTAAGAATTTCTATGTACATCATTCTACAGCACAATAATGAGAATACCATCGCTTAGTATTGTCTCGGTTTGCATCCTTAGAGATATTGTAATATGTTGCTAGAATTTTGATTGCTCCAAGAAAGACTATCGGAGGATGAATCAAAACTGCTAGCTCTAATCATGGAAGGAGAAATACACATGCTTGTAAAATCTCTACGTTTCTCAAAATTGAGAATTTCCATGAGAATGGCTAAGTGTAGTTGTTGGCTCGCCAAGCCTATCACAACCCCTCCTCGTTTACCCGGGCTTGGGACCGGCTATGTCATTACAACATAGGCGGAGTAGCAATTCATGTGCCAGATTCTTAGTATTTTTTCTTTTCTTTTTTCTTGTTACTCTTATATCTCTTACTCTCTTTTACTTCATTGATATATTGGATTTCATGTCTAGCCGACCCCAACATGTTTGGGATAAAGGCTTGGTTGTTGTTGTTCTCAAAATTGAGAATGATATTTGAAGAACAATAGCACATGTTGACTCATCATCTCTCTTATAGCAGATGAACTCCAGCAAGATGTGATCATACCGACATAATGTTTTTATTTAGGCACTGTTCGTTTACCACCTAGATTATATAATCTAGCTTATTAGTGTTGGATTATATAAGCTGAAGGGCAATAAGCTGGTGAATTTGTTAGGCAACCTAGATTATTGGCTAGTGGATTGTTGGTTTTGGATAATAAAAGACACACAACTGATTATAAGCTGAAATGAGCTACTTTGCGGCAGCTTATTGGATTATCATAATCTAGGGCTCTAGATTATATAATCTAACCATATAATCTAATGCCTTGTTTAAGCTTTAAATTAAATAATCTAGATTATATAATCTAATGGATAAACAAACAGATCCTTACAACAACAAAGCCTTTGTCCCAAGCACATTGTGGTAGGCTAGGTATGAAACGCAAGAAACGTATGGAAGTAAAAAAAAGAGAGGAGTAAATAAAATAGGAGTAAACTAATATTCCGGCACATGAATTGCTGATTTCCACGAGTCCAAACAAAAGCCAAATCTCTAGGTACATTCCAATCCTCAAGTCTCATTTTACCGCCTCCTCCCGTGTCAACCTTGGTCGTTCTCTGCCCCTCCTAATATTTACCGGCCCTTTAGGATCCCACTGATAACAAACAGGCCCCTAGTGAATAAGAAACTTGGAATCTCTTAGGAACAGACACACCCCATGACTCGTATTCTCAAATAATAATTAGTGCTGATTCATTAACTAAAGTGGTTGGTTATCTTATATGTCTGTATTAGCCCAGTGACATTTAAAGGGGCTGCAATTTTGCTACTGGGAAATGGGAATTCATGGCTAAGCAAGATGAACTGTCGTTTGATTATTACCTTTTTCTGGTGTTTCTGGGGATTGGAATCCAATGCCCTCGGTCTTCAATACATGGCTCTCGGTCTTCAATACATGAATTCCTTTTTGGTATCTTTGTAGAACAATGCACTCATAACATGTCCAAATGGACATCAAAACTGCATTGATCATAATATTTCAGTACCATTTTTGTAGTTTTGTCTACTTGAACTCAAAGGTGTACTGATTGCGTGACAAGAGAGTTCATGTGTATATCTATGGAATCTGTTCGGCAGCTCACCCCCCTCCCCCCGCTCATTTACTTGATTAGAGTGATTGAGAATTCAAGGTTTATCAAATACATTCAGTTGGTTACAGGTTATTAGTTATCCTTTTCTACAGTAGCTAGGGAGTGCAGGTTTACCTAATGCTGAATAGATTGTACTACAGCATCCAATTGAAAAGATTCTGATACCACCTTTCTTTAGGCAAAGCTGAAATTCCTAGTGTGCGGAGACTTAAGACATTGTCAAAATATTATCATGTTATTGAGATCTATTTTTATGCTTCTAGGAGTTTGGCCTCTCTCAAAAATACCATGAGGGTCTCCTCACATTGCAACAAAAAGACTTTGCAAAAGCTCGTGAACTTCTCGAGGATGTTTTGAAGGACCCACTAATATCAAACATTCAGGCAAGCTCACTAATATTTATGTTTTTATTTGTTGCTTCTCCCTTGGAGGTTTCATCACTAGCCTACCCCAACTTGCTTGGGACTGAAAGGCTTGTTGTTGTTGCTTCTCCCTAACAGTAATTAGTTTGTTTCAACAGGCTGACAACGTCGGTAGTGATCAGCATTTGCTGCAGCTAAGGTTATTTTCTAATGTCTTTTGTAATGTTCATGTTGACCGCATTCCTAGTTGTGGCTAATGGTCCTGTACATGAGTTTTTTACTATTATAGAACTCTCAAGCTGTGGCTTTGACGGAATAGGACTCATGAGATGGGCTTCACCTAAATAGCACTTTTAACATTGCCGCACCATTAAAATAGGATTATCTCATAATTTAAATCATTTTCATTTCCTTTTCTATTTTCAGCCATGTGAAAGGACCGAATTGCCCATGCTCTGTTGCTAACAGATCAATCGATTTGTTCTTTCTTCGGCTGGGCAGAACAGAAGGGGGTGGCCTGGGGCGACCAGAGGGAGGGGTGAGCGTGTGTGGTGCAGATGGGAGTGGTTGTTGGAGGGGAGGCTGATGCCCTGCTGCTCGCTTGCTGCTGGCAGTCGCATGCGAACGGGAGAAGAAAAAAAGAACGAATCAATTGATCTGTTAGCAAAGGAGCAAGGGTGATTCGGTCCTTTTTCTGAAAAGAGAAAAGAAAATGAAAATGATTTAAATTATGGAATGATCCTACTTTAACGGTGCAACAATGTTAAAAGTGTTATTTTAGCGAAGCCCATCACGTGAGTCCTATTCCGTCAAAGCCACATCTTGAGAGTTCTATAATAGCAAAAAATCCCTGTACATGCCGTAATCAAATTGCAGCTTAGAGTTTACTACATCTGCATCCCTGTCATAGTATATTTAGTTTTGTCGTACAATATTTTGGCATATCCTAATCTGTTTGTCATGTCCCTTGTATTAGAACTTAGAAACGAATTAGACATAATAACTTAAATGGTTGCAATATTTCATGACACTTGAATTAGATATGAATTAATGATTGTATGATAATGGATTATTTTGACAAGTGCCTCATCACCTTTTATAATTTGCGGATGCCCCTTTTTCATATCACAGGTTTCTGACATTGAAAAACCTCGCATCAGTTTTTCTTCAGCAAGGATCGGAATTTTATGATAATGCTCTTCGCTGTTACCTGCAAGCTGTAGAGCTTGATGCAAACGATTCGGTTGTATGGAATCATCTGGGAACACTTTCTTGCACGATGGGTTTGCTGAGCATATCAAGATGGGCATTTGAGCAAGGGCTTTTGTGCAGCCCTAACAACTGTATGATATCTTTCTTTCTCTTGTTTCATTTTGATCTGCTGTTCATCTGTTTTAGTTGCTCATTTAGTTTTATATGCTTCTAATAGGGAACTGCATGGAAAAACTACTGGAGGTGCTTATAGCAATTCGCGATGAAGTCTCATGCCTTTCTGTAGCAAATCTAATACTTAAGAGTTGGCCATCACATCATCGTGCTCTTCATGTGAAGAAGACTATTGAGTATGCTGAACCAGTACCTTTTTCACCTCGGGGTATTGACATACTTGAACCCAAGCATGTGAAACTCAACTTTTCCAATAAAAGAAAATCTGTAGATGATGAATTGCATCAAGAAACAAAAATGAAAAAGAGTAAACAAAATGCTACATTGCAGTTGAAGGAAGTAAAATGGATGTCTCTTTTAGATGGTATCCTGAGCTTGTTAAGTGGGAATACCGAGAAGGCTGATGAAAATAATCGCACAGATACTAGCACTGACGGCAGTGCCAACGGTTTTGCTTATAACATGATTGATATTGTTGTGTCTACAGATGCATTCGATACTGTAGAATCTGCTGGGGAAAATGGAAATGACTCATACCATGATGGTGAGAGTGTTCCATCTCATGATTACAAAACTGCAGTGAAAGAGAAAGATGCTAATTTTGATAGAGAACATCCTCATGAAAGGCGAAGCACACGCCTTGAGAGACTGCGAAGTCGCAAATCTGGAAAAGATGAAAATGAATCAAATGGCAAAGATATAGCACATGCGATGATTCAGTTTCTAGATCCATTTGTACTGAAGGGCCAGAGTGCTACAGAAAAGGGTGATTATTCTGGAAATGCTTCTAATTCTGATACTCTCAATTATACAGCCGACTGCGAGGCAAATGATGTCAAAAGATTCCTAACCAGAACATCCAGAAATTTTGGTCCTCATCACATTGGTTATATGTTACTTGAGGAGATATCTCATCTCAAAATACCTTTCCAAGATTACTTTGTTAGGTTAGTCGAACTAGACAAACTTACTAGAGGCTGGGCTCAAGACAGGTCTGTATTGTGCAACTTATTTCTGGCTGAACTGTACTATGATCAAGCTTTGTGTTCTGGAAGCCCATCAACATCCTCAGAGTTGTCTGATTCATCTTACCACCTTTGTAAGATTATTGAGTCAATAGCTCTGGAAATGCCATTCAAAACTTCTGTTAGGGAAGAGGATTCCACTAGATTGGATTTGGTTATGGATAACAGCAGGGCAGCTATATCTTCATGTGATCAAAATGCTTCACATGTGCTCCCGAGTCCAGAAAATTCCGACAAAACCCTTTCCTTCAACGTGCCCAACGATGAAAAATCTGACTGTAATTCTTCTTCAGACACAAATTTTGCATTCTGGGTTCGTTTCTTCTGGTTGAGTGGTTGTATGTCCCTTTCTTCAGATCACAAAGAGAAAGCTTATAAGGAGTTCAACATAGCCTTGTCAATTCTAAGAAATAGCAACAAAGAGAAAGGCAGTGGAGAGCCCATCCTTCTATCACATACCAAGCTTGTGAAGCTACTTACAACTGACAGGATTATTCGTGAAATAAACTTGATCAAGCTTGAATCTTTACTTTGGAATAATGAGGAAAATATCAAAACAATAACTCATACAGAGTTCATGAAATTGCTACCTCCACTATTGCTCTCCACTAAAGATGTTTATGTTGGAAATGCATATGGTCGACAAAGAGAAAGAGAGAATGTTATTTCACTTGAATTGGCGGCCTTGGATGTTTTAATATCAGCATGTGAAAAAGCAAAACCAATGAACATCGAGATCTATCTTGATTCTCATCGAAGGAAAATTCAAGTTCTAGCTATGACAGCAGGTATGGTTGGCTCCATTGTATCTCTAAAGGAAAGATGTTTGAGTGATGTGGATTTTGTGGAAGCAATGAACAGGAACCGCCTAGAAATTGTTGTGGAAGCAGTAAAGGATGTATCTCGAAATGCCAGTAAAGCAAAGGACTTCATTGATCAGTGTGATAATCCTGTAAGTTGAATGTTTATGTTTAAACATATATACTTATTATATAGATTTTGATTGTATCGATCAGGAATTATGTCAGTCCTATACATTTTAGTACAGTCTATGTTTTGCTTGCATGTGTTTTCTAGTAAAACTATTCATCAAAGGTGTCTTCCTGAGTTCCTGTGGTGCACATTACAATTTTACTAAAAAAACTTCAATGCAATTTGTGAAACTGCATGGTCTGTTAACCATGGAAGGGGGCCCTCAGGGCGCAGCAGTAAAGTTGTTGCCTCGTGACCATGAGGTCACGGGTTCGAGTCTTGGAAACAGCCTCTTGCAGAAGCAGGGAAAGACTGCATATAAAAGACCCATGTGGGTCGGACCCTTCAAGCAGGAGCTACATGCACCGGGCTGCCCTTTCATGATCTGTTAACCATGCAGAAAGACAATTAGTTGCCAACATGAACTGTAATAAGGAAAACATGTTATGCTTTTTGTGTAATAATTATCTCTAAAATACACTGTGCATACTTACATCTTTTAAGAATTGCTTCAAGGTCTTGTAATATTCTTGTTGAAGGTTCTACCTACAATTTCATATATTGCCATGTCACCTCTACCAACCTTAATCAATGCATCCTTCCAAACCTTTGCATTCGCCTAAACCTATATGTTTGCGTCAAATCAGTGAAAAATCGTTTTGATGGATTAACCCCCCTTAAGTGTCACCAAAGTGACTGTTTGATTCTTCATATTTGCAGGATGTGCAAGATGGCTGGAGTTCACTAGTTTCTGTCATTGGTGATTTTCAGTCACTGCTCCTTGCAATCATGTGTGCTGCTGTGAAGATGATTCTATCAAAAAAACTGCTGTTTTCTGGAACGTTCTATCAGGTTGACCAGTTGGACAGTTCCTGCCTCATAGACGCGGCCATTGCATTTTGCAAGCTACAGCATCTTGATCCTACAATACCCATCAAAACACAGGTATGTGTCATCTTCATATCGGGTAAAGTCTCAAAGCTCTTAATGTTGCTTTCCTTGTTAGATATAATCCCGTTTTTCTAGAATAATTAGTGTTAGAGATAGAGTCCAAGTCAAATAAGAGTAGGAGTCTAGGTAGTATTAGATTAGGACTCTGTAATTTGGGGCTATATATACAGCCCCCCCCCCCTTCATGTCCCAGAATCTTAGTCTTGTTTTTTTTTCATTTTTTTCCTTGTTCGTATATCTCTTCCTCTCTTTTACTTCATTGATATATATATATATATATATATATATATATATATATAATTATTGGGTTTCATGTCTAGCCGACCCCAACATGCTTGGGATAAAGGCTTGGTTGTTGTTGTTGTATATACAACCCCCCATCGAGAATAAATCAACAGAAAAAGAGAACAGATCAGAGAGAAAATTAACCCCGGATTTCCAACATTTGGCATCAAAACTAGGATTTTAGATCTGCCCCCGGGAGGACGTGCTCTCGAGGGGTGGGCAACGGCCTCTGAGGAGAAGGCCCTCGCGGCGGCAGCTTGGAGATCTTACGTGCGCGGGTGAGGCGCGCGCAACCGGGTGGCCCTCTCTGGAAGGGCTGCAGCTTCAGGTGGCGGTGGTCGTGGTCGCTGGTGCGGTGCCGAAGGGCAGCTAACGCGAGGAGGGTGAGCCGAGACGCGAGCAGCCTCGGGCGCAAGGGTATGCGACCACCGAGGTGCAAGCGCTTCTCCGGGTGACGCAGGACGCCGTGCTGCTCAAGCTTCAGGCAAAATCCCACCTCGTCTCCTCGACCTCCGCCTCGACACCTTCGCTCGACGTCGCGTTCGTGGCGCCCGTTCCCCTGGACACCGACCTCGCTCGTCGCCTCGACGCGCTCAAGTCCCACGCTCTGACACTGGCGCCAAAGCCTGCAGGACCTGGGAGCGGCAGGATGGATGAACTGGAGGTACGGTTCACCGCGTTGAAGGGGACGGCGGGGCCAAAGAAGGAGGCGAGGGTGAGGCTGGAGGACCTGGGAGTTGAGCCATCGGAGGACGAGGAGGGGGAGGGTGGAGGCTCAATGGGCAATACTCGCGGGCAGCAGGTGAGGCGCGAGGAGGCTGGTGTCGGCGATTGTTGCCAGAGAGAGGAGGAAGAAGTGGCGGCTGGCTGGCAGAGAGATGCTGCTAGGGTTTGGGAGAAAAAGTGCGCCGACTGGGCTGACCTGGGCCAACAAAGGCCAAGTGTACTCAGCAGGGCCGACTGGGCTGAGGTGGGGCAGAGGAAGTCAAGTGCTGCCCACGACCAAGGAGATGTCTGCATAACATGGCACATGATTCGACTTTCAGGCCAACGGAGGACGAGCTGGTGCTTCACTTTCTCCGACCACAACTGCGTGGTTTTCCACCGCGTGAGGCAGGCGTTGTGATAGAAGCAAACTTCTATGATGTGACGTCGTGGGACCTTTTGGCGAACTACGGCCTGCATGACTTGGGATACTTCTTCACGTTACGCAGGCGGAGCAAGCCTCGAGTACAGCGGTCCGGCGGTGGCGGCATTTAGAAGCATAACGCTACCAAGTGTGCATAGTCGATTTCCAACATGGGAGTCGTGGTGCAGTGGCGTTTGGTCAAGTTTTGTTTCTACATGCGTGGAGAACTCGGGAAGCGGCGTAGCACGAGATGGATCTTGGAGGAGTACGAGATCACTGACCCAAGGTGTTATCGTCACGACGATGAAGGTGAAGAAGAAGAATATTGAGTGCTCTGTCACGTGAGCAAGAGCAGACCAATGCTAGGTGTGCTCGAGATGAAGATGTGACCATCTCGAGTATGTGATCGTAATGGAGATGCGTCCATTCCGAGATCAAGTGCAGAATGAAGATGAGTCCATCCCGGGGTTGAAGATGTGACCAACCCGAATTTGTATGCAGGATGAAGATGCGACCATCCTGGGGTTGAAGATGTGACCAACCTGAATGCGTGTGCAGGGTGAAGATGTGACCATCCTGGGGTGTAGTGGCGTCCATCCCAAAATTGAGTTGTGCAGGGTGTAGATGTGACCATCCTGGGGGTGCACTTGTGTCCATCCCGAAAGTGTGTTTAGGATGGAAGTGTTTCTCCATCCTAATTAGTGTGAGTGTGATCTAGAAAA
This sequence comes from Neostapfia colusana, assembly GCA_030760725.1. Taxonomy (NCBI): domain Eukaryota; kingdom Viridiplantae; phylum Streptophyta; class Magnoliopsida; order Poales; family Poaceae; genus Neostapfia; species Neostapfia colusana. The sequence continues at coordinate 8,292,092 of JASWHV010000015.1, read as the reverse complement.
ACAAGATTAGAGGGTGATTGTTAGATATAATCCCGTTTTTCTAGAATAATTAATGTTAGAGGTAGAGTCCAAGTCAAATAAGAGTAGGAGTCTAGGTAGTATTAGATTAGGACTCTGTAATTTGGGGCTATATATACAACCCCCCCCCCCCCATTGAGAATAAATCAACAGAAAAAGAGAACAGATTAGAGAGAAAATTAACCCCCAATTTCCAACATTCCTTAACCAAAATTCTCTTTGCTTTCATTCATCTATGCAGGTTGAGTTAATTGTTGCAGTCCATGATTTGCTTGCTGAGTATGGGCTCTGCTGTGCTGGAAGGGATGGTGAAGGGGAGGAAGGAACATTCCTCAAGTTTGCAATCAAACACCTCATGGCACTAGATGTGAAACTAAAATCTCAACTTAGTATGTTTCTTACCAACATTTCCTCGGTACAGGTATTTTCGTGTTAAGTCTAATTAGTTTTTGTTTGTTTTCTCCATCTTATTTTATAGATCTGAATGGGATTGAAGAAGAGATAGTCCCAGAAAATGACACAGCAGAATGTACAACTGATGAACCATCTAATTGTGGCAGTAAGCATAACTCTGAAGATGAGGATGAAGAAGAATCAGGTAAGAGTGGATTGCTTGGATCATTTCAGTATTCTGTAATTATTCCATATTTCTATTGTTGTTGTAAGGATGATGTATAATCTGTGGTAGTGATATTTTGTTATACCTCGCGTATGAATTACCAATACCACAATGATCTGCTCTTGCAGTGAAACTAGAGATTAAGAAACTATTTGGTTTTTTACCGATGTTCATCTTGGTAAATTTTCTGTTGATGCAGAACTTGATGAGATGCAAACATGTATCGATAGTGCATTGGACCAGGCCTTTTTCTGCTTATATGGTTTGAAGATAAACCCTGATTCCTGCAGTGAAGATGATCTCGCGGTTCACAGAAATACGAGCCGGGGAGATTATCAAACGAAAGAACAATGTGCTGACGTGTTTCAGTATGTCCTGCCATATGCAAAAGCTCTATCTGTGAGTAAAGACTTAATAAAGACCTTATCACCTTATTGTTCGTTACTTTTGTTTGGTAGACACTATAAATCATCATGTATGGTTAATGCCTTGGTCAAATCTTGATTTGTTGTCTCAGAAAACTGGCTTGGTTAAACTACGGAGAGTTCTGCGGGCTATACGTAAACTCTTTCCACAGCCTCCCCATGACTTGCTGACTAACAATCCTATTGATAATTTCTTGGACGGACCTGATTTATGTGAAAAGATACTCTCTGAAATCTATGAATGTAAGGGATCCAAGGAAGCTATCCTCAATGTACTGTTTCCAGGTGAAAGAGGCTATGAAGCATTCAAAAAACTCTCCACTACCAGGTTGTCTTGTGCGCTGCAACTAGATTACATATTTGGTGCCCTGAAGTAGAATTACTGGTGGATATACCCTAATCATATGTCTGATTGATTGGTGCAGCTCTGAGCCTTACTCTGATGTCTATGGAAACCTGTATTACTACATAGCACAAGCTGAAGATATAAGTGCCACCGACAAATATACGGGTTTTGTTTTGAAAAGGGAAGGTGAAGAATTTGTTGAGCAGAGTGCTAACCTTTTCAAATATGATTTGTTATATAATCCATTACGGTTTGAAAGCTGGCATAAGCTTTCCAACTTATATGATGAGGTAATATTGCTTAGTTATTCGCTAATCGCTATATATATAAATATTACCACAGTAGGGTTTGCCCCTACTGTATTCCCCTAAAAAAATATCGCTTTAGTTATACCAACTGATTGGATCTTTTCACTTATATTTGTCAACTGACTGGATCTTTTCCTCAATGTTCGTTCTAATAGGAAGTTGACCTGTTGCTAAATGATGGTAGCAAACATATAAGCATTTTGGATTGGCGAACAAATACAACTTTAATTCAGAGGGTTGATATGGGGCGTAGACATAGTCGACGCTGCCTATTGATGAGTTTGCCACTGGCTAATACCGCTCCCAAGCAGGTGAGCACCATAACCCTGTTATATAACTGTGTTACCCTTTTGTGTTAGTCTGTTATTATATCCCATTTTTTTTCTGGATGTAAAACTTTTTCTTTCTTCCAGAGTGAGATCCATGAAATGTTGGCCCTTGTTTACTATGATAGCCTACAAAATGTAGTACCCTCTTATGATCAAAGAGCTACTTTGCCAGTGAAGGATTCAACCTGGAATACATTTTGTCATAACTCTATGAAGCACTTTGAGAAGGCTTTCGAACTCAAGTAATGTCACAATCTTAACCTATTCATGTTCTTTTAGTTGTTTGTCACGTGTGGTATGATATGATGGTTGCCTACTTTGCAGTGCACAATGGCTTCATGCATTTTACCTTGGAAAGCTGTGTGAAAAACTGGGGCATTCCGCTGCTAAGGCATTTTCATATTATAACAAAGCCATGGCACTGAACCCAACTGCAGTTGACCTAGTTTACAGGATTCATGCGTCACGCTTGAAGTTACTTTATAGTCTAGGGAAACAGAACCTTGAAGCTATACAGGTTTGTCTAAGATGTCATGTATCATTTTTTTTCTTCAAAAAATTGGTATGCAGCAGTTAGCTTTGTCATTGAGTGGTTTAAGTATTATTGAGTCTTGACTAGCTATGGTTTTACAGGTCTGATGAATGATGACATGATCACATGTGTTGTTCTAACAAATATTAAAGCATTTCACAAGTTGATATAATGGCATTTGATAGTTGACAATTGGATATTTGAATAAAGTAGTATAAGCCACCATGGTAAAAGAATGTAACTCAGCTTGGTTTATATCTAAGAATATTACTTAGATATTAGGATGTTCACATTAGAGTGCTTCCATATTTGTATTTATATACTACTCACTGTTATGCGCTGTTCCATTCTGCAGCAATATATCCTGCTCTAATCCTTTCTATGTTCTTATGGACTATATCTACGCTTTGAGCTTCTATGTCATCACACTCGTCCCCTCTCCTGTAGTTGATATTGTATTTTCCTTTTTATTGCGAATCATATCATTGTGAATGTCCATCTCGCTCATAATCACAGCATCTGTCATGAGTCATGACTCGTGACATAGCTTTCAATTTGTTGATAATATGCTAACTCTGTTGAATGTTTGTTTTGTAGGTTGTTGCTGACTACACTTACAATCACTCGACAAAGGAAAGTGTCTTGAGCATGTTGGGGTCCATAACTAATGTTCAACATTCATCCTCTGATCACAGTGAGGAGTCTGCTTCAGAAAGTAAAATGGAAAATGGGATTGTTGAGACTGATTTACTTGATAAAGTGTGGCACATACTCTATGATGATTGTCTATATGCCCTTTCTACTTGCGTAGAAGGGGACCTAAAGCATTTCCACAAGGCGAGATACAAGCTTGCACAAGGATTATATAAAAGAGGTGAAGCAGGGGACCTGGAGCGAGCTAAGGAAGAGCTCTCATTCTGTTTCAAATCTTCTCGGTCTTCCTTTACAGTGAACATGTGGGAAATTGATGGGACTGTTAGAAAAGGAAGGTACATTTACTTTCTTTTGTCAAATGCTGCAATTCAGCAGTTGGGAAATCTGTGTGGTCTGAGTTTCTTGTTTTTAGGACACATGGTCTCCCATGTACAACTTTAACCATCCATAATGTATGCATACACTAACAAATAGTTTATGCGTATTTAGTGATACATAAGTGTTTTTTATGATGTTATGTTGAATCTATCAGTATCATTCTCATATAGCACGTCCAAATACTTAGATAAATAGCAGCGGTCAAAAGTTACAAAAATTTGTTACTACTTGCTATGTATTCTACTGCAGCACTAGGCCTGAAGATACCACAGGATTAATATCTAAACTAAAACTTATGATTCCAGGAGGAGAAATCCGAATGTTGGTGGATCAAGAAAGAGTTTGGAGGTCAGTTTATCAGAAAGTTCACGAAAATTTATTACATGCATCAGGAAGTATATGCTACTCTACTTGAACCTGTTGGAGAAGAAGAGGGACCTGTGGACTCTCGAGAAGGCATATACATATCTGCGAACAGATAAGAGGGTATCTCCAGACTACATAATTATTATGATAAGCTGTACATTTTTCCTGGATATTAACATATTTTTTTTTGTTTTCTGCAGTTTGCTTTATGTTTGGGTGATATTGTTCCTGTTGGTCTTGGAAAGTACCTTCAAGTTCTAACAGAGGCAATTCATAACCCTGAAGTCCGTCAAGCTTCTGGTGACGCTTCTGTGGAACAACTACTAGAGAAAATGTTTGGTGTATTCATGGACCATGCAATCTTATGGGCTGATGTTAGCACTTTACCAGAGGTGAACAGCCCAGAATTATCAGAAAACAATCTTTACAGGTAAGTTTCTCAATCCAAGTGCATACATAGCAGTTAAGCTGGACTGTTTTTAAATAGCGCCTCTTTTTGTAGTTATATCCACCAGTACATCCATTTGCTCGAGAGTGATGTCCGTCTAGATGTTCTAGAAGGACTGAATGAAAAGATAAGAAAGCGTTTCAAGACACCAAAATTGTCAAATAGTAACTTCGCTAAGATATGTAAGCATGCTTCTCTGGCATGGTGCCGGTGTATTCTCATCAAGCTGGCCTCAATCACTCCGCTGCTTGATTCCATGGATGCTACCGATCAGCCTGCCCCATTACCCAGTGGTCTTCAACTTTTTATAGATTTGCAACCTGATGAGCTTCTCATCTCATCTCCTGATGGTCCTTCTCAGTTCAAAGGCCTTGACATGAATTGGTTTGAGACCTTTAACAGAATTAAAAACATTCCTATCAAGCAAACATCTGAAGATAATATGGAGACTGCTGTTACTGTTATGAAGAGTACTTACAACTTTTATCGAGAGAGCTCTTGTGGAACATTTCCCTCTGGTATCAATCTGTATACAGTAACACCATCTCAATCTCCTGTCGAAGGGCTGTCACAAGGCCCTAATGTAGTTGATATCCTCGACCTAAGCATCCCGAGAAAGCTCCTTCTATGGGTATATACCTTGGTTCATGGTCGTTATGCCAATATATCTTCTGTTGTAAAGTACTGCGACGAGATGAAGGTATGATCTGCATTGTTCCTAACCACCAGCCGGTAATTTGTTTCCATGTGAGCTTACCTCTTCATATCATGTTCTGTGATTGCAGTCAAGAAATAAGAGAGGCACCCCAACATCAACCGCTTCACAACAAGTTGTGCAGCCCATGGCACACATTACTGTTCCTTCTCAAGGTTTTTCACGCCCTAACATACATAACATAGCTACCAATCTTGAATATACCCTGACTTTTTCTTTTTTTGTTTCAGCTGCGGCTAAAGAAAAGATCAGCCAACCTGAAACCAATGAAGCAGCGCATGTTGCAACTCCAGCTGCTCCTCATCTCAACCCATCCATTGAAACAGGTGGCGGAAGCACCTCGCTGACCACCATTGATGCCCAGAATCCCACCTCTGGCATGTCAACTCATCGGTAGCAGTTCATCAAGGGCAATGGAAAATGCACAAGACGGTGGGGAGAGGAAATAATCAAGGAAAACTTGAATTTGCTGCCCAGATTTCCACCGCTGTGTCATCTAACTCATCCGTAGCATTTTGTTGTTGGTCGTATGCCTCTTTCCTAGTGTAAAATGAGCTCTTCTTATGTGTATATTAGAGTTTTCCAAGAGATGTACATCAGAAGCAACGGCCAAGCTCCAGTGAATTATGAGGGCGAGACAAGTTGGGATTCAAATTCATGAATTGTTCGTAAATTGTACAGAATTAGATGATCTTAAAACATCTTCAGAAGATGACTAAAAATGCCCCATAAATCAGATAGTTGGGTTTAGCTAAAAAAAATTGTCTCCAACAAGATCTTAAAACCAACTATATTATTTCAGTTCCTTGTAAACTTGCTATAAATAAGAAAAAGAATCAGGAGCCTCAATCCTTCTTCCATGAGAAGTAATGTTGTCGTGGCCTTAAATATTGATGTGGTCTAATTAAAAATGTTTAGATCTACCTTAATAAAAACTGTTGGCTGAAGGAAAATTTACCTCTTATATTTTTTAGTTGCTCCTAAAAACTGATTTTATGTGCTAATTCAGTATCCCACATTTGGTCAAAGAAGAATACATTGTATGGGATAAGAGATATACATGGATTAGTTGACTATGTGTTGCTTCGAACGTGCTTTCTCTGCTGTGTAAATGCTGCTCTCTCTCATTGTTCTAAAATAAATGATGTTGATAAAAGTTTAGTTTAATTTAAACTAAATTAGTTATTTTAAACGTCATTTATTTTAGGATAGAGGAGTACAAAACTAATTGCTTGTAAGCTGAAATGCTAGTTATACAGTTTCTCTTTTTCCTTGAAAGTTTTGTAGTCCTAGACTCCTAGATCAAATCATGATGACGAATGCCTTTACCGAAATCTAACAAGTGTTTTATGGGCCGGGTCTCATCTCTCTCGCAACTGAAATCGCCAGTTGGCCACAGCGTTCGACACGCACGTAGCCTGCACTCCGACCACACCCAAGCCAGGAGAAGCGAGACGGAGGTCAGAGGAGGAAGCTCGCCGGCGGCGATGGGAAAGGGTTTCGTCATGGAGTTCGCGGAGAACCTGATCCTCCGGCTGATGGAGGACCCGGACCGTCGCGACCAGGCGCAGCGGGAGCACGTGTACCGGATGAAGGAGCGGTGCGAGCGCACCAAGGCGGCGTGGAGCCTCCCGCTCCGCCCCTACGGCTTCTGGACCTTCGACCGCTTCAACTCCCAGCTCTCCTGGGACCCCCAGATCAGCCAGGCCGCCGGCCGCCGTGACCCCTACGACGACGTCATCACCCGCCACTCCGCCCCGCCGCCGTCGTCGTCCTAAAGCTTTCTGATCCCCGCGCTGGTAATTTTCTAACTCTGGCGGATCTCGCTGCTGGTGAATTGATGCTACCCTTCGTTCTAGGAGTTCGTGCATTCGGTCGAACCGTACGCAGTTGGGTCGGTTGGTCGGTGTCGATTGCTGGTTGGATTCGTGCAACGGAGATTGACGTTGAGCGAAAATAGGTCGGCCTTGTTGCTGATTGATTGATTTGCCGGGAGTTCCCTTCGAACTAATTATCTGCAGATCGCTTGCTTGATTTATTCCCTTTGCTCCAGCTGTCTAACTTAACATTGGTAAAAAACTCTGTAGATTTGGTTTCGACTTCCCTAAGCATAGCTACCTTGCAGATTCGTTGTTGCTATGAACCCGATTCAGCTAGTAGTTTCGAATGTCCTAAGGTTAGCGACCTTGCTCAGATTGAGGATGCTGTGAAACGATGAGTTTATGATCAAACAAGTTTGTGAGATTATAGTAAAAACTTACTATTGTACATTGGTTCCGTTTGTATGCTCTGTTCTAGTTTGATGTATTTATTAAGCTTAAGCATGTCCCGAAAGTCAATTGCTTGACTGATTAAAACGAGCTTTTCTACCCTACTAATGGCCTGCCTCAAATGGTTTCTTAGAAAACTAAATTCCAGTATATGATTATTGTAGGAGGCCAGCACTGATCATCATGCCCATGAACTTTAGAACTTTTACTGGCATAGAAATGATTGCTTAGAACTTGTGTCTCCTGTCACTGAAACAAAATACATTGAGTGGTTTCTTTTGGCAGTGTTCAGATATTGGACTGGTGATCTTCTAATTTGTATGTTATGTAATGTTTTGCTGAAGTTGTGATTTATGTTTGAAATTTCGAGCAACGAATCTTCAGTTTTGTTTTAATTGCGTAGCTGATCTTAAGAAACCTTTTAACTGTCCGAACCTTAATTCATGTGTAATTGCTAATATGATATGGTCTGTAAGGTTGCACTGTTGTGAACTAATAGAAATAGTGACTGGCTCATGAAACTATGCTACCAACTCAGCTTTTTGAAATAGTTGTTTGCATTTGGTGAGTAACACGTCTTTGCCATGATTGAGAAGCTCATGTTTTTTTATTAATAAGAGCATGATGTGTTAACTATTTTTGATGAGGCTTAAGATTATTTTATGGCTCCTTCATTTCACTCCAGCTATCCTTCACGAGGAGGTGTTCCAGGGTCAGAGCTACTTGGGCTAGTAATAAGGCTATCATTCCTTCAAACTGACTGCTGCTGTATTTTCATGGAAGGGCATACCCAGTGCTGAAAGACCCCACACTGCTGCTGTATTTTCATCCGTTTCAATTTTGCATGCAAGGAGGAGTTCTGTACTTCCTGTTTCCATTTTATGTCTCTGTACTATGGATTGTTTCAACAATCACACTGGCCTGTCTGGCCATCTGTTTGCCTTTGCTATTTCAGTTCTCATATTGTTTTATCGGATGGTTTGCCAAGGGTTAATGATTTATGAAATTATTTTTACTAGTATTGTGGTCCGGGTTTCTCTGGGTTAGTGTCCGACAGTTTCTGTGCAGCTTGCCGCTTTTTAACAGCCGCCAGCATCTCAGTAGTACCCCCCTGTTTTTTTCTTCGATATCACATCGAAAAAAAGAACATGGGAGCAAGAAGCTCGGCCATCACATGATCTCCCCCGCAGGTGCCAACGGCAAGGGAGGTGGTGCATCTTAACTCCCCGATTGGAAGGCGGCGTCGTAGACTCCCATATGAGCCAGTAGCTCCATGGTTTTGTCTGCCCCGAGTATCTCGCTCTCCGTTTCAAAAGAAATATATGTATATTTCGCTCTCGCTGGCCGCAACGCCGTTCGTTGTGTATCTGGCACGGTTCGCGACCGAAGAATCCGTTGCCCGTCCATTCCATCACGAGCCGTGACAAACCTAGCACACGAATAAGCTCAGCCAGAAGCGGAAACAACCTCGCTCGTCCGGACGCAGTAGCAAGGTAGCATCGGCGTTGGAATCCGGCTTCGGACCTTCGGTAACCATCCTTTTGACAGCCATCGCTGGTACGCGTAACCATCAGACGCCTTGGTAAAAAGACGGTGGCATTTGGAAGGAAACTGAATTCTCTGTCCTGTGCATTCCCTGTCACATGGATAGATTTAATTTTAAACAGTCAGTTTTTGCATTTTCTCCAGCCATTAAACCATAAACCCTAACAATAACCCCTAAAACTAAATCCTAAACACTAAACCCCGACTCTAAACCCTAAATGTAAACCCTAAATTCTGATTCTTTAAGATTGGTGATTTCGACACGTGGTGAATATCGGTACAGAGATGCAAGGGTCTAAAATACATACCGGATGCAGAGACTTAATTTTTTTGGAAGGAGCTTCGGCTCAAGCAACCAGCCTCACGCCATAAACCTACAAGGTTCGGTATCGCCTATTTGACGGAGTAAAACGAGATAAATTTTATAAATAATTTTTTAAGATGTTATTAACAAAACCTTAATTTCAAAAGGATAAAAAAAGAACATAGTTATTTTGCTTGCCCACGTTGGAGGTCGTGGAGATTCTCAAGTTGGAGGATGTGCTGGGAAAGTTGCGTCCAATCCCAAAGAAAAAAGAAACATTTGGAAAATTACGTTCGAACTCAAGTAACATCGCCAGTCTTGTCGCGTCTTATTCTATTTCTGTTTTTGCACGTCAAGAAAAAAAAGAGAGAAAAACAAACGAAGAGAATCAAAGTACATCGCCCCTCCGCGACAAGCCGCCCACGTGAGTCTCCGATCAGTGGTGACCACGGCTCGCCGAGCGGCTCCAGTCATCCGCCGCCGGCGCCCGCGCCCGCCTAGGTAGCGAAGCGAGCGGCCACGGAAAAAAACTCCGGGGCCGAAGAGATTCACGTCCGTAAATCTCGGCCGTGGGGGTGGGGGGGTCGCACGAGGCCCACGACGGCTGCCGAGAGAGCCGCGCGTGCGCGTTGCGGGGCAGTGAGCTGTCGCCAGCGTCACGCACGGTTCGTCACAGCGTCAACGTAACGTGACGGAGTGCTCCCCCTCCGGCCATTACGTTACGGTCCGCGCCGCCGGGCCCACGCGACCCCCGCCTCATATCCCTTCTCGTCGCGTCGCGTCGCGCCGCGCCCTCGTCGTCGTCGTCCTGTTATTCAGGAGGCTCTAGTTCAAATTCCGCTCCCTCACCGAGCAGCCAGCAAGCCAGCCGTCCGTCCGCCTAGAGAGAAATGCGACCGCGATGCCCCTCTTCCTCTCCGCCTCCTCCGTCCTCCTCCCAACACCAGCCCTGAACCTCCTACCCCCTGCTCCTCCTACACCGCCTCGCCACGGCCGCTGCTTCCTGCTCGCCTCCTCGAGGTCCCCGCCGCGCCGGCCCTACCGCCGCCGCCGCGACGGCCCGCCGGCCCGGCCGAGGCCGAGGCCGACCTCTCGGCCACCTCCTCCTCAGGAGCAGCCGCAACGGCGCCCCGCCAATGTCGCCGCGTCGGGCCCGCGGGGCCAGGAGGAGCTGGAGGAGGCGATCTACGACTTCATGCGCCGCTCCGCGAAGCCCGGGGCCTTCCCTACCAGCGAGGAGCTCGTCGCCGCGGGCCGCGTCGACCTCGCCGCCGCCGTCGCGTCCAGCGGGGGGTGGCTTGCCCTCGGCTGGTCGTCCCCTTCGTCATCCCACGCCCCCGCGGATGACTCCTCGGCGGCGACGGATACCCCGCCGGTGCCGTCGGGCAGGGGACACCCCGACTACCCGCCTCAGTCGGGCTTCTACGACCGTAACCTAGCTCCGGGCGCCGGGGATGACGCTGGGAGGTGGGTAGCTGAATTATACCGTCTTCTGGCACTTCTATACTGATTGGTGATTCCTCCACAATGCCATTTTCGTGTCACGTATTGTTGAATTCCAAAAGTGCGGTCGTTGCAGGGAGGAAGAGGAGGACGACGACGAGGAGGCGTCACCTTCTGGGCGGCCACCGATTACTGAGGAACCCAGGTGAGTAGTGCCTTCTGAGGCTGGTTTCTCTGTTTGATCTCCGTAGAATCCTGTTGGTTCCTCATGATTGCTGTGTGCACCCACGGCGGATGCAGGGAGGTCAGGTTCAAAGCTGGTATTGAGGGAATGCTCACCAGGCTGCAGAGGGATAGAGAGCAGGCGCGACCGCTGCCGCGGAGCAGTAGCATAGGGGGAGGGCGAGGTGACAATGGTGGTATGTTGGGTTTTAGTTCTGAGAATTCTTGAGGGGCCTACCTTGTTTTCTATTGTGCTGTTTTAGGTTTCGTTTCCTTCGCCAATTTCCAATGGGCATGACATGATTGGGAAGAATTTATATAACTACTTGAGACCCTTTGGTCGCAATCGCATCGATCAAATTGTGTATCAAACTACTCATTGCTTCCTTGGTGTGTATCGGTAGTTACTTGTTTATGATTTCTTCTAGTGGTATTCCTTGCTTCACAAAAGTAAGAAAGCACGAGAAGGATCGATCAGCAATTCAACCCGTGCCGCCGTGCGGTAGGAAGTTTTATGGCGAAAGTGTGGGAAGGAAACAAAGTTTGACCAGTCAGTTGGAACATTTCATCGGGTCTGTCCATTTTTGCAGTTTGAACAGTTTAATTTGTGACCTATCTACCATTGTCGCTATTATAATATTTGCTAAATGAAAATGTTTCTTTTCTAAATACGTACTAGATATACTATAACGGCTTTTCAGTTATCCATTTAAGGCCAGATAGAGGACAAAATACCCTTTGATCAGCCAAGCTGTTATAAAATAAAATAGTTCACTATTCTTCTGTATTAGTCAGTGATCACTCCTTGATGTCAATTACAAAATGCCACCTGGTTTTTTGGTTCTGTTCTTTTGTTGAAGCGTTGCTTCGATTCAGAGAGATTAAATTTAGGCTGTCCTCAAGTAGCTCACAAAGTACAAACAATTGATTTTGGTCGGTTAGTAGCCTGCAAAGCATCTTCTCCAGCTTTGGTCATTGCAGTAGTAGGGTAGGGCTTAGCGTGCTCTTTTCTATTGAACATATAAGCATATTCTGCTTTACAATTCAGTCTACCTTTTCTTCTATCAACCTAAAGGGATTCCAGAGATCATATGCTCCAAGATATGCATGTATCTGCATTTACATGGATCTTGCTCTGGATATTTTTCTTGCTTTTGCACTATGCTAGCCTACCCCAACATGCTTGGGACAAAGGCTTTGTTGTTGTTGTTTTGCACTATGCTCCTCTTGCTGCGCTATTAATACCAGTAGTTATGGAAAACAAACTTTTAAATGGAGAGTCAGATGATTACAAATTAAAAGCCTACATATGCATGGTGTTCATAATGAACGGCTTTAGAGATTTTCTTGTGGGAAATGCATAAATTATAAATGGTACAAATGTCTCCTTTTCAAAAGCAAAGAAGGATGTGGATGTTCATTCTGGATGAGCCATTTTCTGCCTTTTATTTCTTCCATTGTATATTGAACTAAAATGACCCAATTGTGTTGCATATTTACAGCTTTAGTTGGCAACAGCGACGTTTCTAGTCATATTGTGGCTAGTGGCAAGTATACTCCAATAGTACCTGAGAATGGAAACATCCGTGGATGCCATCCTCAGAATGGATCAGTAGAGGGCAATAATGCTTTAAGTAGTTTGGGCAACGATGCATGGAAATTATGGACCCTTGAGAAGGTCGGATTATCTGATTTTGAAGGTTATATGTCTACTCAACTTTTTTTTTATAGTGAATCATAATTTTATAACTATTTGCTGATACTTTAAAGTACTAACAGCTGCGGAGATCCTACCAACTGAAAGCAGAAGATTTTCCGAATATGACGAACTAGATATACGCAGATCATCTAATGGTGTGGCTGTGGGCGAGCATCCTATTGAGGGTGTAGATTCTGAAAAAGATGAGATACATTCACGTCTTCAAAGTTTGGGATTGGATCTTTCCGCTTCCCTCAAGACATTAAGATCAAGATTTGATAAAGTTTTATCAGATATGGTGTATATACGTCTCTTCACATTACTAATTACTGTTAAAAGTGTTATTCACATTCACTTTTTCTTGACTTATTCTGCAGTTGTAATTTTTATGGTTAGCATTATTGGAATTCTGGGCGAGAGAGATCAGCAATAATGGGGGGATTTCTTTATTCCAATAATATGCTAGCCTTATATACCCGGTTATACACTGATTTTGTTTCCATCTAGGAATCTTCTTTCCTAATCTACTAGGACTATACTCACGTAATCTAAATGGTAGCACCATTTCCATCTATATGACCTGATTTATCTATGGATTTTCTGCCTTATTTATGGACTCTTATCCTAATACGACTTCCTCTATTCCAAAAACAAGATTAACTCTAACAATCATTCAGTAGGCATGGTTTCACTTCTTTAGGGTGTGTTTAATTCGGTTGTGGATTTTTGAAAATCTGATTTTAGCTTTGAGCTGTGGAAAAGCTGTTGTGAGCTGATAACTATGGGAAAGTTGGAATCTATTTGGTTGAAATAACTGTCAACTGTGGATTCTGTAAAAAATATTTGTTATGCCCCTGAGGCCCTACAAGAAATGGCAGTGGAGGGCGGCATAAGGAGGTAGTAGAGTGTCGCGCCGTGCTTGGGGATCCTAGAGAGGGTGGCGTCGGAGAAAGAGGGCAGTGCAGAGAGAGAGGGTGGCACAAGGAGAGTCGGTGGCTCTAGAGAGAGAGGGTGGCACCGGAGTGGGGTCCGTCTGTTGGAGTGCACCGGCCCCAGAGTAACCCTAGCCGCCTGACGCGTCGGGCTCGTGGAGAGGAGTTAGGCTGGGAAGGAGCAGTCGGGCTTGGGGAGAAAGGAAGAAAGAAACGATTTGTATCACTATTAGTGGCAGGTGGGTAATTTTTTTCCAAAAGTTGGATGAGAAATATGCAAAATCTGGTCTCAGAGTATATTTGGATTTGCAATGAGAAGATCTATTGCTTCTCTAGAATCTGCTTGGTAGGGATACCCCTTTGGTTGGGGTTTTAGATTCTTGACAGTGAATCTGCTACATAAAGTTGAACCAAATGGACCCTTAATTTGCATTTGAGGTACCAACCAGCCCTCCTTTCTTCACCACACTCTCCCTCCAATCACAAAGAGTGCCATCATGGGATATGCTGGTGAAATCTTTTTACATAATGATGATAATAGTTATAGATACTATATTGGTATTATGAATTTGGTTCGAGTAGATTTACAAGCAATCGCATTGGACTGTAGAGAATGCTCTCTTGACATATTTCAATGTCACTCTGTCAGTCACTTCTGTGAGTAATTAGTTGATGACTTAATTATTAATGATTGGCATAATTACCAGCGGCTTGTTTTATACTAAGCAAGGAAAGTCTTTGATCTATAGTCCTCATGTTAGATCTTTCTAGAGGCATTATACTTTTCACTTAGTATCCAGCTTTTTTGTTCCTCTTCCATTCAAATGATGACAGCGCAATTGTGCCAAAGACTATCTCTGAGATGTTTCACATTTTCATTTGTCTGGTAGCGCTATGTTTGTCTCTCTAAATTACTCTGCTTTGTTGTTTCCTTTTTCAGTCAAATGATGATGGATCAACTGTTGTGGATGATGTTTCTGATGACTGGGAATTCAAGGAGACCAAGGTAATGCAAGCTCAGGAGGAGTTACGATCAATCCGTGCTAAAATAGCTGTCTTAGAAGGGAAGATGGCGCTTGAGATAATGTATGACCTTCTCAAATTAACATCTATAATTCACATTTCATCGTATTCCTCCTACTTACTGTAAAATGTCTATATCCAGTGAGAGGAACAAAATAATTGAAGAGAAACAAAGGAGGCTTGATGAAGTTGAGAAGGCTTTGAGTGAGCTCCGTACTGTTTATATTGTGTGGCCTAATCCTGCTTCAGAGGTTTTAGTGGTTGGCTCTTTCGATGGCTGGACAAGTCAAGTTAGTATCTATTCCAATTTCCCATAGCCTCTTAAAACATTTGAATGTTTGCTAAGCAACTACATGATATGTAGTGTTTCAAGGCTCCATTCATAGCTACTCACTTTCATTACTTTTCCAGTTTTTCTTAGAATTCTATTGAATTTATTCTAATAAATGTGTTATCAAAGAGATGAGGACAGCTATATTGCATTGTTTGTGGCTTTTGCAAATGCAATTTACTGCTAGCACCTTGAATGTTATGTGATAAATTCGTTAGGATACATTACAAAACAAGCTCAGATAAGATTAGATGAAGACTCTTACATGGAAACCACATCCTGGAAACTTATAGGGCTGGTGTGTTTTCTGCTGGCAAAGCCCCCTTTCCAAGTAATACTATCTTATTTTACCTGCATGATCTGAACAATCAATTTGTTGTGTATAGCTTCCTCTTAAGCCTAGTTTTTGTCACCTTCATCTTTATTTATCTTCAATTAGTAAATTAGAGATAATTTGTATTATTTAATCAGCGGGCCTTGCTATGTCACACTTTCACTAGTCACCAGCTCTAGCTTCTACATTCTTGTCCTTTAGCTTTGCATTTCTTGTCAACATTGGATGGAAAAGTATGTTTGGTTACAGATACCACAAGTTGCAATTAATATTTGTGGACCTTTTTTTTATTTCATACAGTATGTGAAGTACATTCTGAGAATTTCTTCCTTAGGTTGTTTTTGTCTGTGTCTTCTCATCTTGTTCCTTGAGTGTGTGTATTTCCATGAGTTTGCATGTGTGGCCATGCCATTGTTAGCATGTCATTCAGTGTGCACTTGAAGGTTATGCATTGTGTTGCAAGTCACATTTTTGAACAAACAAAGTTCTGTGCTTAGAACTGAGTAGCAATTTACCATCTTGTGCATGGATGGTAACTAGTTGGAGTACATCTTTTTACAGACGTGCTGGATTTTAGCCTTTTCTTAAACGATCAGTAGGTGTAGTATATTCTTGCCTAGTTCACTGGGAAATGAGGTTCACCAAATGATGTTGCCCTCTTCTTGAGGACGAGCAGATTTGGTCCAAGAGGTATAACTTAATTCTGTTTCTGGGCATGAAGGCAATCTATTTGCACTTCATGTGCCGAAGATGAAGGATATCTATTTGCACTATATGTAACTCTCTGTTCTTGCATTCGTGTATCTTTCATGTAAAGAAAACCCTCATCTGTAAACTTCATAATTATCATCTCATATGTAAGGATGATCTAATTTGAAGCATCCCTGCAGAGGAAGATGGAAAGATCAGAAGGAGGCATTTTTTCCTTAAACTTACGGCTTTACCCGGGTAGATATGAGGTAACTGTCTGCCTTTTACTCCCAGTCATCAGTATTTTTACCGCCTGTGATATTTCTCAACTGTGCTTTCAGATTAAGTTTATTGTTGATGGTGTTTGGAAGAATGATCATTTACAACCCACTGTGTACAACAATGGGAATGAAAACAACCTTCTGGTTGTCACTTGACTTGAAGCTTCATCCTGGTAGCATTTTTTTGTAGATTATTGCCTAGATTCTTCTCGACTGATGCCAACTGATTAGATTGGTCCATCCTTGTGTAACTAATCAGCTTTACCTTCAGTTATTTCTTTGATAGATGTGTACAGCATAAGAAGTATTAGGGTTCTTTCAAAATGTGTCACCCCGTCCGGGTAGAAGAAGTAGCTGTGTATTCTTACCTCCCCCATCTTTCTCCATGGTGGTGCATAGTTGTGTTCTCAAGTATTCATATGCGAATGCGTTGGTTCACCTTGATCTTGTAACAAGGCAGTATTAATGTACATATGTGGTGGACACTTTAATCTGGAAGTTTGCAGAAGTTGCATTAATTCATCTCACAGCTAGTAAGAATCAGTGGTTCGCTTTCTTGTCAGGAGTGCTTTAGCACAGGATAGGAATCAGTTCCCGTATACCAACCTTGTGATAGCTGAACTCAGTCTCAGGTAGTGGACATTGACAGCATGAAAGCAAAACTTTTCTTCGTTTCATTTTTGAGGAAGCTACGGTGGGGGTCACGCACCTGAATAAACAGGTAACAGAACCTGAAGTACTGCAGATGCATTTATCTTTCAATTTTGGCAACTACATTTGAACGTCTTCTTATATTTCAATTTAACCACTTACAAGAAATTTCCCTCAGCCACTTGATGATCCTATCGACGGATTGAATTTAAAACCAAAATGAGTGCTATGGTACACAAAACACACAAGTTAATTACCCTGACCTTATCCTACTCCCTTCTTCCACCCATAAGGGCGTAGCATGATCACCATGAGATGGATGAGGCGCATGTCAGTTGGCGGCCCCCTTGAACCTGTACCACCTGGCGCACAGAACGAAGTAGATGAAGTTGAAGACGCCGATGCCGGCGATGGTCCAGTAGAAGAGGTCGAGCCGTCCCTCGTTGAGGTCCTGCGCCAGCCAGTTGCTCCCTGATCCCGTCGTCCGGTGTATGATCGTCACCAGGAATCCGCTGAGGTAGTTTCCAAGCGCCAGGTTGCAGAAGGCTAGCGCGCCCGCGACGCTCCGCATGTGCTCGGGGACCTCCTTGTAGTAGAACTCGATCTGGCTGATGAGGTTGAACGCCTCCGACAGCCCCAGGATGAGGAGCTGCGGCACCATCCACAGGCTGGCCATGGACGATATGGCGCCGCCGGTCATGGTCTTGCCAAGCGTGTGCCCGTTCAGCGCGATGGACCGGCGCCTGTCCTCGACGACGGCCGAGATGATCATGGCGACGGTGGAGAGCGCGATGCCGATGCCCATGCGCTGCAGCAGCGTGAGCCCTTCATCCTTTCCGGTCATCTTGCGGATCTTGGGCAGCAGCAGGCGGTCGTAGATGGGGATCCAGACGGTCTGCGCGAGCATCGCGAAGACGGTGAACGACGCGGCGGGGATCTGGAACCCGTGGCTGCCGAGGCGGCGGTCGGACTGCAGCGCGGAGAGCACCACGTAGGTGGACTGCTGCACCACGGCCACGTAGTAGATGATCCCCGTGGACCACACCGGCACGATGCGGATGAGGCACTTGACCTCCTCCACCTGCTGGACGCTGCACAGCCTCCAGGGGTCCGCCGGCGCGGCGGCGGCGCCGGCGCCGGGGCGCACCTCGTCCGGGGACGCCACGACGGCCGCCTTGTCCAGGCAGCGGAACTGGTCCGTGTGCGCGAGCTTGGACACCAGGGCGCTGGTGTGCGGCGGGTCGAACAGGCCCTGCTTCGGGTCCTTGGGCTGCTTGAGCGCCCGCTTCTTGGCCGCGGCGACGAACACCTGGGCGACGCTGGTGAAGGGGCTCCCCTCGGGCGTCATCTTGACGTAGAGCCGGGTGCCCATGAAGAAGAGCACGCAGGCCAGGAACATGAGTGCCGTCGGGATGCCCAGCCCGATGGACCAGCTCACGCTGCTCTGCACGTAGATGATGAAGGTGGCGGAGATGAGCATGGCGGCCGTGAAGGTGAAGTAGTACCAGTTGAAGAAGCTGTTGATGCCGCGCTTGCCGGACTCCGTGTGCGGGTCGAACTGGTCCGCGCCGAAGGGCATGCTGCAGGGGCGGATCCCCGCCGAGCCCACCACCAGGAACGCGAAGGAGACGAAGAGCACGGCGAACTGGTACGGCGTCGCCTTCTCGCAGGTGTCGCCCGCGCCGCACTCCGGCGGGTGCAGGGTGTCCACGCCGGCCGTCAGAGTCAGGAGGAACATGCCCTGCCGGATGCATGGAAGGATGACACGAGTGAGCAAGTAAAGTATTGTGTGTGGCTTGGACCTTGGAGGGAAATGCACGGCTTTGAGAGCATGTTTCTTTCAAATACAAAATCGTGATAGCTACGTTACAGATTAGCTATCCAGATTGTGGAAACAAGGGTAAATGATACATCGAAGCACATTATCTGCCAGTAATCAAGGTATCATTAGTTAACCCAAGTTAAGTGATGACCTGAGATCATCACTACTAATCAAAGCCTTTACTCGTGTCTGTTTCGGCCTAGGCATAAGCCAGCTGTTGGGCCGATCACGCTCGACTCATGCGCTTATTACGTCTTCCACCTCGGCCGAAGCCCAAACCAAACGGATTCTCTAGGCCCCTCACCAATCTCCTCCTCGTCCCTGCCAACTTGCCAATGCCGCCGGCAACGCGACACGGCGACCGGGTCCAAACAACCCGGGCACCACGGGCAGAGCACCGACGGAAGGGGTTCCGGCACCGGCGAAGCGACGAGAGGGGCCAGGCACTTCGATCAATGGGAGCCCATGATGATGGGAGATTTCGGCGCCCGCCACGAGGTGGTGCTGCTCCCTGATGGACCACGCACAGCGACAAGAGTCCAAGGATAGATAGAGCGAGGAAGGCGAGATCGAGAGAGGCTTGCTACTCCTCCGTCCAACCTCGGCCCGAACCACAATCCGATGGCTCCGCTACCGTCCCCACCGGCGGCCGGTGCCGCCGCCCGCCCACCCTACCCTACTCGTGCGTGCTCTCCTTTGATTAGTTTGTCGATGCTGCAGGGCACGAAGCTAACAAACCATCGTCATCATCGTCATCGTAGCGTAGCGTGACGACTAGGTACCACTACTCCCGTGATGATGGTGGGGTGCTGGATCTTTTATCTAAAAAGAAAAGTAAATTGTGCTGGGTATTTCCATCATCAGTCCAGACACACGCATGTTCTTGGATGTAAGGAACCTGCCGGTGTTTGCAAAAGATGCGCAGCGTGTAAAGGAAGCTGCTGCCGCCTGCCGCGCTTTAATAATGATGTGCTTGCCCGAAAGCTAGGAAGAGGTCGCCGCATGGGATCGCTGAAGCTGCCAGCGACCCACCGAATTCAACTACTACCAGTTTGGTTGGCCCGTTACTACTACCTCGCTGCTTGCTCCGTACACACGCCGATGCAATGACGCAAAACTACTGTACCGTACTATACTGCATTCACGAGGGACAGGCAGACAGACAGACAGACAGTGCGTGGAGAGAAATTCCCTCGAAATGGTGGTCACGACCACGTGGGCGCTCGTCCCATGTGCCGCCCATCATCTCCTCTTCTGGAGTAGTATGCTCCAGCAAAAGAAACAAGCTACTCACTCAGAGGCTGAGCCGAGCCAAGCTGAGCCGAGCAGGCCACCAACCTACTCCGTCGCTCGCTCGTTCGTCACCTACGGTCCGGACGAAACTGAATCTGACGACGATCGAGCCACCGGGCAACACAAGCAAGCCCAAGATCCCAGATCGACCAAGCACGGAAGGAAGGAAGGAGAAGGGAAAGGAGGATCGGCGCGCGACGACGGGTGGTATAGCTAGAGCTTACGATGAGCGAGGCGATGGAGGCGACGGCGAGCGCGAGGTAGCGGCCGAGGTAGGCGTCGGAGAGGAAGGCGCCGACGATGGGGGCGAGGCTGGTGGTGCCGTTGAGCCCGTTCAGCAGCGTGGCCGCGTCCACGCTCCGCATGTGGAACACCTGCGTCAGGTACACCAGCAGGTTCGCCGACGTGCCCAGCGTCCCCAGCTTCTCGAACGTCTCGTTCCCTGCTCGGTCGAAGAAGGCCGTCACGACGAGTCAGGACTGGTTGGTACGTCAGCCCCCGGCCGTTTTTCATTCCAGCCGAGCTAGTCGGAGCACGTACCAATGATGAAGGGCATGGCCTTCCAGCCGTGGTACTTGACGGCCGGCCGCGGCGGGTGCCCGTCCTCGCCGCCGCCGCCGCCGCCATCCTCCACGTCCATGCTCATGAGCTTCCGCGACGCCTCCTCGTCCTCCCGCCCGCCGCCGCAGCGCATTCTCGCCTCTCTCTCTCTCTCTCTCTCTTTCTCTGTTTCCGGTGTTCTGTGTCCACCAGTGTTGATGGCAGGCGCATCAGGCCTATAGTACCGTCTTATAATAAAAAAAAAAGAGGACAGCTTCAAGACAGTCACGGGGCCAGCCAAGCCAGCTGGGAACTTTTCCCCGCCACTACTCCTACTTATCCTGTATCGCATCCAGGTCCCTGATGCAGGCGCCTAGCTTTAGCATCCAGCCCCCTCAACTTTCGAAAGCGACTCGGTCACCGGTCGTTGTCAAGTTTGGCGACGACGAGGGTGGTGGTGGTGGTGGTGCCGCCTTTGAGTCCAACACACGGCGAGTCCCGTCCGAGTGGGTGAGTGGGCAAGTTGCTTCGTCTTCGTCGAAGGCCCATTGCCCCGGCCAGTGTTGCAACGAAGAGCACAGGCTCGAACTCGGACCTCGAAGTTTTGGAGGCGTCTGCCGGTTTTTCGAAGCAAAGCTACTCTTTTCATTTTCAAATAAATGATATTTAAAACAGTTAATTTAGTTCTAAAATAATCAAACTTGATTTTTTGTCCTAAACATTATTTATTTTAAAAGGAATGAGTATCTGATAGAGATAGTTGGATGGTGGGTCTTTGAATTCCTGGCCTGCTCTTCTGGTGAGACGTGAGACGGGAAGCCAGAGGGAGCAAAAGGCATTGACCTTTCCAGCCGGACACACAAACAAGCACGCATAAAACAAGACGGATGGAACGACCATTTTATTGGAGCGAGCAGAACAGCAAAGTGGTTAGGTGCGCGGATCGTGGATGGCGTTGGGAGATTTTTTGTTTGTTTGTTTGTTTGGAGACCATGACGATGGGAGGAGAGAGTACAAGTTGTTAGCATGGCTGCGTCGTCCAGTGACTATGCATCAGGCATTAGTAATCAGCAGCAAGCAAGTTGTAGTAGTAAGAGAAAAGACCTTCATTTTAATTTGGTGGATCGATCCCCCCTTTCACCAACCAACCATCCCTTTTGATTTCTCGCGGCTGGGGTTTGTTGCACGCACAGAACGCGAGGTGGTTTAATTTACTCGCTCCGAGTCGTCCATCATCAAACCTGCCCAAAAAACTGGAGTTCTTAAGACTGCTCGTCCGATGGATGACTTCGAGTCCTAACGGATGAACGTTCAGACGTCTAGCCGCGGGGATGATCAGTTTCCATCGCTCGACCACATGGTTGTTCACTAACTGCAAGAATTCAAAAAGGTTCCTTCACCTCACATGATCCTCCAAGCTAGCTTCAGTTTCAGTAGTTATGGATCGATCTAGCAACGTGATGTTTTCTTATTGACAGAGAGAGAGGGAGAGAGAGAGGGATAGAGAGAGAGAGAGAGAGAGAGAGAGAGAGAGAGAGAGGAGGCGATCGATGATTGGCGACGCGGTCTCGTCGTCGGTCGTCCGGGATCTCTGGGTGATAAGACGGAAGAAACAACGTTGACACGGCGCTTGGGGTTGGGAAACGATTTCTCTGACGGAAGAAGTGGAACTGAGAACACAGTTTCTCTGACAGGGACATTTCCTTCTTCTCCTTGTGGCTCGTGATTGGATAGGGGCTGATCGATCTATCACAGCTGCTTGTTGAAGGAATCTACCTGTAACGAGTTAAACAAGCCTGAATATTTTTGCAGAAACAGCGCGGCAGGACCCCTTCCTGCTTAAACGAACTGTTTTCTTCTGACGAAAACACATGGCACGGACGTGATTGAAATATTGCAGGCTCTATATCGACCAGTCGGGCCTGGTCCAAGGAATCAACCAGGCTAAATAAAATAAGCTTTGAAGAGTTTACTGACAGATGAGTACTTTACACTGTTCGAAACAACAGGGTGCCGAGTGGATCGCAGCGTGCGAATTAATTAACGCCTTATGGGCTGCTGGTCACTGGCAGGCTCGCACTGTATTCTTATCCATCCCGGTATCAGGTCTGCACACGACACTCCATGTACTTGGAGAGTTTCTTTACCTGAATTTGGCCCTGGCGCATGAGCCAGTGGATTAGCTGGACCATCCTCTCCTAACATGCGATTCTTCTCGTCCATCGTCAGGGCAGGTGTCAGAACGGTCTGAAATCATGCGTAGGTGTTGCCGAGAAGAATCTGCTGGAGAAAGGCGTCCCGTCCCGTGGCTCCGCGCCGCGTCTCTGTAGACAAAAGCTTCGTCGTCAATGGCTTGCCTGCAACATGCGCTCAAGAAGGCAGGATGCGGAGTTCAGTGGCCGCGATTTGTGTGGCTGCGATGCGAGCCCTGCCGGCCGGACGCGGAGTTCAGTTCAGCCAGCCCCTCTCGCGACTCTCGTCGGCGTCGTCAGGCCGGTGCTGAGATTTTCCGATTTTTTTTACTTTAGCATGATTTTTTATTATTTTATATAACAGCCTGCGATTTTTTTAGCAAAATAGTCACATAGCCGTCCACACCGTGAACGACTAGCTAACGTGATGACAAAATTATCCACGGTGTTGACAATTTGTCCAAGTGAACAAGAAAACAAAATAATTGTGTTACTATGATCTTAATTCATATTTCAAAAGTATATAACAATTTATTTCATATATAAAAATTTGTGTAACTCATTGCATGAAATCATAACGATGTATATTACATTTACTTATATATCAACACTTTCCAAAATATGTCTAAGTATTTTTAAATCACTGTCCACTGAATACAGTGGAGTAAAACTTGTTCACGTGGACAAATCATCCATATTGTGAACGACTTTGCCGCCACGTCAGCTAGTCGTCCATGATGTGGACGGTTATGTGACTATTTTGGTAAAAAAAATCTGTAGGATATTAATATAAAATGATTAAAAATAATGCTAAAATAAAAAGAATCAGATTTTCCTGCTTCCCCCGGTTCTGTTAGGCTGATCAGTACGGGTCTAGCTGTGACTTGAGAAAACAGCAACCTGCTGGGATGAACTAAACATTTTCAGGGCCTGAGTCCTCGCCGCCGGCCAGGTGGGGGCCTCTTCCATCGGTTAGGCAGGGCGTTCAGTTGGGTTGGACTGCCGGGCGCGCGGCTAGCTCGGGGACCAGAAGCGCTGCTGCTGTTGGTGCTGCCTGGGTTGGTTGCTCCCCGACTCTGCAGCTGCAACCAAGTCAGCCGCACACACGCACGCACCTCGTTTAATTCCCTTTTTGCTGGCTGGAGCTAGGTGGTGCTGCTGTCCTGGTAGTTACGTGCAGTAACTAACCATGCCGAGAAAAAGGTGCAGGGCCAGGAGTGTGTACGGAGTGCGTGCCGCTGGATGGATGCAACCTGAAGCGAGCGTCGGGCTGGCCGGTCAGCAGTCGCTCTCGTCCGCCCGTGGTTGTTCGTGCGCGGGTAGTTGCGTTCAATGACGACGACGGGGAGGCTGGTCGCCCTGCGTCATGGAACTACAAGTTCAGAGCACTCGAGGGTGTTCAATAGGTTACACACTTTGGAACTCCTCAAACAGAGATAGTACAGCGCTGAACTGGACTACGAGCATCGCAAATACTCAATGAAAACATTGGTAAGCATTACATTTCAAGTTCTCAACTTAAATAATAGGCGCCGTGAACAAACAATAATCATAATTCCTTTGGTTTCTACCGCAAGGGAAGAGGCTGTGAACAAACAAAAACATATGTAATGCTTCGGGGGGGGGGGGGGGGGTAAAATGCGCATTTACATGGTTGCTACCACACGCGTCCATCTCCATCCCTCAAGCTATAACGTGGTGAAGTGAAGTACATGCTGTTCCAAACAACAGGATACTTACGATGTGTCTTATGATTTTCAGAAACCTTTGATCAGACGTATTAACGAGTTTTATCAAGTAGCCCCGCTAAGTTTCCTGAACTTCAGGGGCAGAAAACTGGTCGATTCAGCATTCCTCTTGTTACCAAAATTGCCAGGCACAACATCAACGCCAATTGGTGAGATTGACGAGGTCGTAGTGTTCCTCTGAAGCCTCCCCATGTTCCAATATGAGAAAGGCTCATCATGCTGGCTGCTAGAACTAGGATCATGCCTTGCAAAATGTTGTGGCATCATGCCGTATTGTCTATCATGCAGATCCTGCAATGGTGGACCAGAATTTGTCAACAGAGGAAATCAATCCCATGTCAACAGTTAGTTCATTATGCCAAGTTTCTTTATCAGCTGCTCATTCTCCACAGTAAAAATTAGGTACATTTGGATCCCAAAGATCCTTCCAACTGCTAGGAACAATGATGCTCAGAACTCGGATGGTTCCAAGATATGAGCCATCAGCAACAACTGCTTTACTAAATGGAGATTATGTTGGTTTATGTCCGTTGCTACCAAATTTTACTTAATGTTATGAAACAGTCATCTAAAAGATCATTAGCTACATGGATGGATGCTCAGTTAGACAGTAATTATACTTCCTTGGCAGCTGATCACTGGCTATGATAATGAAGATCTGGCTGAAAAAAATGGGAGGGGGGGACTGACAGGGTAGATAACTTGCAGTGCCTAGTCCCTAATAAAAGTAAATAAGTGGAACCTTATGTGCCTTATGGCTGTTGCTAGCAAATATTACTTATTGTTTCAAAACAGGCCTAAAAGATGTTACGTTCTGATAGTCAATTGCAAGCTACAATAATGATGATCTGGCTGAAAAATGGGACCGGCCATGAAGTGACAAAGAACTTGAACTTCACAACAGCAGCCGTAAACATTTTACCCAGATTTTCATTGAACACATGAATAATCTCATAAGATCTTATATTGTTTTTCATTCCTACCTTTCATCCCATTACACATACTAAATAAATCAAGGTTGTGAGAATGAAACCCTAACCCTAATCTGATACCATGTGAGAATGAAATGAAGTCATTTTTTATAATGCAAAGGGGGGGGGGTTTACATATATAGGCTATGAAGCCCAACTCAAAGGACCACAATACCCCTTGACACACACACAGTCTAACAAAGGTCACAAAGGAAAAAACATCAAGGCCAGAGATTGGGCAATATTCCAGATTTACAGTTCTGTTTTTTTTTCTAACAGTTTTACAGTTATTTTAAATTATCCTCTAAAATGAAATTGATGTAGGTTCCAAATACCTAAATTACTTTGCTAGAAACTACCAATGTTTTCCTCGAAATGATGTTCAATGGAAGACATGTAACTTGTATTCGTCAAATGTCTGACTAACTTAATCAAGATGCCTTCACCCTTACTGTTCTCTTAAGATGTTAATGTTTCCACGACGATAACAAAAGGTGACTACACTGTTAATAAAAAAATTCAGCCGGTGGGGAAGAACCACCCCACGGTATTATCTTAAGAAGGGACCATATTTTTCCCCCGGCCGAGGAAACCCCCTGAATCCTGGCCCATGCCAACCTGGGCCAGCAGACCCTGCAGCCATAGCACAGCCAGTGAAAGCAGCGATGAAGATTTTGTTTGGGCGTGAAACTAGGGATCGAACCCCGGTCAGGAGCCAGCTACCACGCGGTTCTACCACTGAGCTATCGTGCAGTTTGCACACACTGTTAATAGTCAGGGGCAAAGCTAGAGAGACCATGGTGCACTAATTGAGAGTACATATAGTGACATGTAATTTTCTTGTAATATACATTCGTGGTGTATTTGCTTTGAACCAATAATGAATTTGTTTTGGACCCTGGTGCATGTGCACTACAGTGGGACAACTGAGCGTCACACCTCACTATAGTCTTCTCAACTTCATGTTACAAAAATTTGCTGCATCTATCCAAATATGATGTTCGTTAATTAATACCCTTTTCCGTTTTCGCATGTACCCGACTAAGCTATGTCCCTAGTTTGTTGTGTAGTAAATTCGATCAAATTTAGCCATCCACTTAAATGTTACATCCAATATCCCTCTTAAACTTTGCAGAAGCATTCTCGATCTTTCAAGATTCAAAATGACATCTACACTCTCCTTGTAGAGGTTATTTATTTTTTGCAATGAGGGTGCCCCTAAAACCTAAAGAAGGATGAACCCCCATTGCCAATTAATATATGTCACCTGTATTGAGATAAATGAAGTTGAATGTCTTACATTAAGTGTTCTTATGGGAGCCATGTCCAAGGCATGGCTAGGATAAGCAGCACCTACAGAAATAGAAATTCCATCATCACAAAATTTCTAAGATTCAATTAAAATTCAACAATATGTATTGCAGACTCCAAGTATCAATCCAATGGTAGAAGTGAAACAATAATATACAACTGTCTGTGCGCATTACCTTGCAAGTTACTAGGGTAGATCTGAGATTCTGAAGCATTTATGAACCATATGTATATCCATTAAGCTTCTTGTCTCATTTCAGTGAAGTTTTCAGCTATATACTAGACATGTGCTTGCTACAGATGAGAACATGAGATGGTGTTTCATAGCATTAGAAACAGTACACAGTGCATAAATGAACCTGGTTTCTTCTCACTTCATTATTAAGTTGCCACATCATCATAAATGCTGACATGACAGGTCATTTAGTGAAAAACTGAAAATGAAACCCGAATTGGGAGTAGCCTAAAGGCATTCCATGCCTCAAATGAGACAAGAAGCTGGGGTCCAAGTTAGGATCGTATAGTCCATTCAATATCCCATTCCTCAGAGCAAACAAAGATCCCAATAGTTTACAGAACTAATGTATCTGAACTTCTGAAGGATTACGAAAAATCAAGTTAACTATATTGCCCTTACTTGTTACAAACCTTGCTTCTGTAGCACTATCAATAATCTATTGAGCTTCAAAGAAAGAATTCATTAAATTGGATGATATAGACTACTTAAAGAAACTTTGTTTCTGTAGCACTATCAAGAATCTAATGTGCATACCAAATTCTGAAGACACAAGGAGTGGAGGATGTAGGGGGTGTATGATGTGAAAAGGGGCGTGGTCCACGTGGAAAAGGCTGTCAAACTACAACGGTTGTTACTTCTAAAACAGCAAGTAAAATTGTATCTATACGTATCTGGGCCACATTTTGTTTCCTCCAGTATTCTACAGATTGTTTTATTCTGCAATAGGTGCGAGTTATTTACAGTTTCAGTTGAAGTCAGCGTCACTGCTTTGCCACTCTATCCAATTAATATTATTTTTCTTTATTAATCAGAAATTTTATCCACGAGTCAAGGTTAAGTTGCTTACTGAAAATCACTAACTTCCTACGAAAGTTGTTTGTGAACGTAGAAGGGGAATATGAAGGTCGAGCCAAACTAAGATCCATACCTGCAGCTCGAGCTCCAAGCCAGGGGGCGTGGTGATCGCCGTCTCCCAGCATATGGCTCGACGGCCCAGTATACCCGCCGGCGCTGCCTCTGCTGCTTCCAAGCCTGACCAGCGGACTCGCTGGCTCGATCTCACGGATATCAGTGATCGGTGTCACTGGTGACGGCGCCGGTAGACGAAAGAACGGTGACAGCATCGGTTGAACGCCGCCGCCGCCAGCACAGCCAGAGACCGCCGCAGCATCCCAGGCGCCGACAGGGGCGCCCCGCAGCTGGCGCATGCTCCAGCGGAAGGGCCCGAACCCGGCGCTGTGCGGTAGGGGCGGCGTCGGCGGCGTGCGGGACTCGTCGGTTGATACAGGGTCCTGTTGCGGTGGCGGTGGCGCGCGGCGGGGGACGAGCGGCTGGCGTGGCGGTGGCGGGGGATTGGGGACAAGGTGGAGACGGCGAACCCAGACGGAAGCGAGGGGGTCAGGGTTGTGCGGGAGGTGGCGGTGAGAGGGAAGCGCGGAGTTGTGGCTTCCGACGGAGCTCCGGGGAGCCAAGTGCCCCGACATGGCGGGGTTGGAATTCTCCACCGTGAGGAGGAAGAGCCAGAGGAGGGACAACTGAACAAGCTACACTTCGCTCGCGGTTGTGAAGGGTGAATTACTAGCGCGCATCCTCTCGTTCTTCAATGATTATGTGGCAAGTGTCATCATCTTAGATATTTTGGCTGGAATAAAAAATGTCCATATGGCAGGCAACTCCCATCTCGAGACTTAGACTAGGTCTCTATATCCGAGTTTTAAAATAATATTCTTAGACTTTCACGATGCATTTTAAAAATTATTATAGTTAAATTTTCTGCACTCATTAATCTTTAAATTCAACTTTCAACTTCTATATTAATTAACATTTTTCTCCTTTTTTCTTTTCTTTCCCCCCTTTTGTTTCCTTTTCTGTATCTTTTTACCCTTTATTTAGCGCTACATTGAGCCGCTTCTTTGTAGACGCTAGTAGAGCTGCTGCTACAGTTGACCGCTCTCGCTACAATCTGCAAATTACCCAGTCCAGGCGGCTATAGCATGAACCAGTGCAAGCAGTCTTAGAAAATGTGTACATTCTGATGTGACATGATACTACTTGACTTTAAAAAGTTATAAAGTTTGGCTATATGAATTCTAGATTTAAAGTGTATGGTGGCTATATGTATGCTATTCATGGTCAGCTTTTAGACTTGACGTGATGAGACAAATTTGTAAACAAACTTTGCTTAGAAAATACTGACTTTTCTCAAATGTGTTGACTCTTTGGGCATATAATATTCTAGGAAGTTTTAAAATAAGCAAATCAATTGAATGCCCAAATAAAAATGATGCTTAGAAGTACGCAATTGCACATCAACTTTCCATATACGTCTTATGTAAAACTGCATATCATATTAAGTGCCGCTATCTAATAAGTCATCTTATACATTGACATTTAATATTGAGGCGCGTTGCCTCTTTAGTTGTCACGTACAAAAGTCCACTCCAGCTAAAAAAATAGAGAATATTTATGATCTGCATGAATAACTACTGCAATTGTGTAAGAGTATTCTTAAATTTACCTTATTAAACCAATGCTTTGCAAAAAAATCTCTCTTACCTTATTCTTTCTATTCCACGTCATCTGGAAACTTACTCGACATTACATAAATGATTTGTTTTTTTAGAAACGACATGGAATTTTCTCCTTGAATTTTTTTCTACTGTAAATGAAATCAGTGCATACATTGCGGATCAAGACAAATATTAGATTGGCGTGTAGCGTTGTATATGTTAGAATTAAAATTATATTTTATATAGAACCATTTAGACCTATGACCTAAAATAAGCATCTTTATGATTTTAACGCGGCCCATGTAGGTTTGTGTTATGATCGTTGGCTCGGCCCGAGTCCAGCTCAGTCCACTCCCAGCAAGTACGATTTTTTTATTTTTAACACTGTTGATAATCAATTTAATATTAATAACATCTAAATTTTTTTGTAAAACTAACTACCCTCTCGTCCACGGCGTGGATAGTTTGTCCACGTGTACATCCTGTCGTCCACACCATGGACGACAGGTCGGTGTCGTTCGCGTCGTGGATGACACTGGCCCAAGTGGAATCCACGTCGGCCCGGTCACGGGACCATTGGACCGACATGTATTGTCGTCCACGCCGTGGATGACAGGGATTCCCTATATAACCAGCCACCCCGGGGGCTTCTCCCCACATCCAACCAAACAAACAAGAGAAGAAAAGAGGGGAAGGAGAAGAGGAAGAGGAAGAGGAAGAGGAAGAAAAGAGAAGAAAAGAGAAGAAAAAAGAAGAAAAAAAGAAAAAGGTATAATCTTTTAGAAATAAATTAAGATTTGTAAATTACTTATATTAATTGTGCATTTTAGATATTTTAGATTTAAATAATAGTTTAAAATTATAGTAATAGTTTAGTTTCTATTTTACGTTTTGTGTTTAATTTAGTTTTTATTTATTATTAGTATTTAGTTAGTTTGTAATCTAGATTTTATATTAGTTTAAATTTTAGTTTATGTTATTTATAATTGGTTTTTGAGCTCGTGTTTCGTACTTTTAGTTATAGTCTACTTTAGTTTTTTTAGGATTTTAGTTTAGTTTTAATTTATGTTTAGCTTAGTTATAATTTTTTTAACTTTTTATTATTTTGATTAGGTTTAGTTTAGTTATAATTTTGATTAGGTTAATTTTGATACTGTTAAACTTCTTTATTATTTTGATTCAAATTTAAGAATTATGGTTAGTTTATAGTTAAGTATAGTCTGTTTTAACACAATTTATATTACATTATACATAATTCAATTTTTTTGTTACGATTCTTTTTGCAATTATTAAATTGCATATATACGTATGCTAGGTATGTCGAAAAAAGTAGAATTTCAGATATTTTATGGAAATGGCCAAATTAGCTATAATTCGAGTGGAGTAGATCTATCAAGACTCTCTTTTATAAATCGAGGAATAACTAGTCTAACAGAACGAATATTTATGGGTATATAGAGATGGTTGCTGAAAGTTTTTAAACTAAGTGGGGATGAATATGAGTTAAAAATAAATGGAGTTATCAACCGTTCAAGTGAGCACCATTTTTGGGAACTACTGTCGCTAAATGGAACACCCGTATGGCGTGCTTATGTTGAAAGGGCTCTGCAATATGGGTGGCCTCTAATACTTCTTATTCGGGTTGAAGCCAAGGAAGTAGTCTACGAGACGCAGGACAAAAATAATAACGATGAAGATAATGATAGTGGTGATGGCGAAGATGATGATTATAATGAATTGTCACATACTGTTGTTACTGAGACAACTGGTCAAGCAGATGAAAGAGAGAATATAGAACATATAGTTCATCACATGGTTGTTGAGGATAATGATTATAATAATATTACTGATTACGATTCATCTGACGAGGAAGTTCAACCTCCTGTCCCTGCCGATTGGAGTCATCGAAATTTTGAAAACCTAAGAGTAACCGAAGGATATCATTTGCCGTTGGATTACTATGACAATATAATAACAGCGGGGTCTCTTTTTAAAAATAAAGAAGTTTTGTAAGATACTGTTAAATACTAGTCCCTTTTAGTAAAAAGATCATTTAAGATTTCTCGATCCACTAAGAAACTTTATAATGTCGGATGCTTATCAACCAATTGTCCGTTTCGTGTTCGCGGATATGTAGAGAAATTGAGTGGCCTTTGGAAGTGTTCTATTGTGATTGATCATCCGTGCGAGTTACAACATCTTGAAAAATGTAATACTGCTCTAGCATCGCAGTTTGTTACAAATCACATGTATGCTCGTGTGGTTGATAATATTTCTTTTAATCCTAAATCTATTATCAACGCAATTGAGCAAGATTTTAAGTACATAATAAGTTAGTCTAAAAATTGGAAGGCGAAACAGAAGGTTATTGAGGTAAGATTTGATACTTATGAAGTATTTTATGATAATCTTACAAGTTACTTCATACTATCAGAAGTCGAAATATTGACACAATTGTTGATATCATGGATGTTCCAAACCCTCGGCATACTGGGAAACTTATTCTTCACCATGCATTCTTTTCGCTAGGTCAATGCATAAACACATATCGATATTGTAGGCCCAGTCGTACAACTGATTGACTAGCCGTACATCTGATGGACTAGTCGTCCACGTACTGGACGACTCGTCCACCTGCTGGACGAGTCGTACAACTGATGGACGAGTCATACAACTTATGGACCAGTCATCCACGTACTGGACGACTCGTCTACCTAATAGATGAATCGTCCACCTGGTGGACTAATCGTCTAACTCCAATTGTCTATTTAAAAACACTTCGAACATTCGCCACAACAACATTTCACAGACCTAACTCTCGCGGACATGGATTCGCTGTACTGACCATCAAATAAAAAAGAGAGAGTTCGCGTTCGAGGGGAATTACAACCGTTAATGTGTCTATGTGGCACTGATTGTCGGTTCGTAAAAGACTTAACACTGCGAGTCACCTACGGTTTGAGGCTATAGATGTGCAATAACTATGAATATGACCTCCCATATAGGACCACACCATTTTTCCTGAATGGTAGACGTCAGGTAACATATTTACTTCATAGATCTATGAATATTCTATTCGCATTTTATCTCAAATCTTCATAACAACACATAATTAATCATGCAGTCCCCACCGCCCCTTTATGAGTTCACGCGGTACATCGACAACGAACAAACAATGGAAGATATCGAGTACGTACACGCGATGCATAGAGCTGTCTGAGACAAGTTCCACTACGGGATGGAGTACGAAAAGCGGATTGAGCAGGAAAGAAAGGAGGCGGCTGAACAGGCGGAGTGTCGGCGCAAACGTCAGAAAGAACTTCATAGAATCGAGAAAAAGTATCGTCGCCAGGCTGAGGAGGAAGAACGCATTGCTCGTCAGGCGAGAGAGGATGAACGGGAGCGCTTATGCGAGATAGCACGTCGCGCAAGGGATGCCGGACCGGATGCATTGCGCAAGGAAAAATATCCCCATTGCACTCAGTAGAATCTATATTTGCTATTTAATAAACTTCGTAATGTATCTAAGGACGAATATTTTTTAATCAAGTGGTGGTATTTTAATAAATTTAGTTACATTTACTTCCATAACAAGTCATAATCAAATTTGTGATCGTACTACATAATTCAAAATTACGTAACATAGAATCTATTAAACAAAAGTCATATTAACCAACTTACATAAAATCATAACACAATATACTACATTAAATTCTATAAAAAAATTTGTAAAATGTCTCTAAGCATTTTTAGATGGATGCTAAAAACATAATCTTGAAATATTTGCTGCAGGGAAGAATGTTGCCTTCGTGGCCTGTCGTTCACGGCGCGGACGACACGAGGGTCTACGTGGCTTTGTCGTCCATGCTGTGGACGACAGAGCTGTCTACGTGGACCAATCGTCCACGGCGTGAACGACAAGATGCCCACATAGACAAATCGTACACGCCATAAATGAGAGGTGGTTATTTTTTTAAAAAAATAGATGTTATTAATATTAAATTCTTTATCAACAGTGTTAAAAATACAAAATTCCAGCAAGTACACCCACTGCTTCGAGATTAGTGAGCCACCATCCAGCTCAGCCCAGCCCGATCAGTTAATTGCCCTACCCTCGCCACCCCCCCCCCCCCCGCACCAGCTCCTATAAATTCCACGCGCCGGCTCCTCCGCTCTTCGCTTTCCCCTCGCCGCTCCGACCCGGAAGCCCCCTCCCCATTCCCCAAATCGACTCTAGAACCCTAGCCACCGCCATGGCCGCCTCCCCCACCCCCTCCGTCGCCGCGGCGACGGCCGAGGCCACCGATGGGCCAGTGCTCAGCGTCATCTCGAAACGTCTCCGCGCCCTGCGGAAGAAGTACAACCGCATCCTGCAGATGGAGGAGTCGCTCGCCGCCGGCAAGACGCTCAACCGCGAGCAGGAGGAGGTGCTCCGATCGAAGCCCGTCGTCGTAGCGCTTATCGACGAGCTCGAGCGCCTCCGCTTCCCGCTCGCCTCCGCCGTCGCTGAGGAGCATGCCTCCCGCCCCGCCCCCTCAACCGCCGCCGCCGCCGCTTCTTCCTCCGCCGACTCCGATTCGTCTATCCAGGACCTCCTCGCGCTCATCTACTTCGGCTCCCTCTTCGACGTGAAGCTGCAGAGCGAGTTCGTGGCCACGATGGTCGCGCGCACCCACGAGCGGAGCTGCTGCATCACCTATGACTACGTCACGGATGATGCGCCTGCAGCAGACCTGCTCGCGGAGACCGATCTCGACGCTGTGTCTGCCCTCGCGGCCCTTGCTGCCTCGCGTCCTGCTGCCGCGGCGGGCGTATCCCACAGGGATGCCCTCCAGGCTTGTGCCCATCATGCCCGTCTCTGGCTCCGCCGAGCGGAGGAGCCCATCCACCCTGAATCAGGCATCACGTGTGAGGATCTTTACTGGGTTTCATAGTGATTTCGTTTGAATTTATATGTTATTGGCATCAGTTTTTTTATCTTTTCTGTATTTCCTTTGGCACCAGATGCTGCGGTGAGAGCAAAGCTGGACAAGATCATGGCATCAGACTACTACACCACACAGGCAACCATGGACGTGCCTGCTGCAGTGGAGAGCTACGCTAGTGGTGTGCCAGTGCAGGAGAGCATGGCTGTGTCACCTGAGGCACCAGTAGTAGAAGATGGCATGACTGTTGAAGGACAAAAGGTGAAGCTATATATGTTATTTTGCTTTAATTATCTTTTAGTTCACGTGCCCAATTGATTGCTGTCCTTTGAACTTTATATTTGATGTAGATTGATGATTGATCTAGTGTGCAATGCCATCATTGCTCATTGCTGTTTCTTGTACATTTAATCTTTATCACATGAATTTTCTTATTTTAGATAGCAATGGTCAATGTTTTAGGTGGTTTAGACATGGCAAAATTTGTTGTGGGACACTAACAACAAATTCTGCCTTTAGACATTGAGGTGACTCTTGTAGGTTTGTAGTATCAAAATGTAAACACGGATACCTGTCTATCACTGTTTTGAAAACACTATGATGGCTTAATGTTAGCGGTATGGAAAAGACAGAATTGTTACCTGAAATACGATATCAATATGACACATGTTTAATGCAATTTAGCTAAAAAATCTCAGTTTTTTTTTGCTTAGTGCTGCTTGTGCTTGTTGGTTATTCCTTTTAGAATGATTTACGTTATGGATTTCCTTATTTATGGTAGGCGAGTTAGAGATTGAGGTGGCTGTGTGGGGTGTGTATTGTCAAAATGTAGACTTCGATATCTCTCTGGCGCTGTTTTAAAAATGCTATGTATGATTTTAATATTGTAATATGTCAAGAGAATGACCTCAACGATGGTACTGATATGGCAGATGCCTGATGCAATTTAGCTAGAAAATTTCAGTTTTTTTGCTAGCTTAGTGGTGCTTATGTTTGTTGGTTAATAATTCTAGAATGATTTGCAATTAGGTTCTGAATTAATTTATTCTTTTTTTGTTTGAACCCAAAACGTATTCATTCCCACAATTATCTGTATTAACATTGAATTGTTTTGGCTGATGCTGTTATCTCCTCCACATAGATCTAGGCATCCATATGATTTTAAAACTTGTAGTGGACCAAAATTCCATGCTTTCATGGTTACCTTGGTTCATAACAATTGGATATAAAGCTGGTAGCTATGGAGATATGTAGTAAATTTACCTTTTTTCTATCTTTATAACGTTCAGAAACCCAGTGGTCTGTAACCTACTTATGGATTGTATGGTCATCGATACTAAACCTGAAACATAGACAGCTTGATTTAAAAAATAAAATGTATTTCCCTTTTCATCTTGTCACTTCTTTCCAGGTTATGGCTATCAGTACCTTCATTTTTGTTCCTCTATTGCTTAGAATAGCTGATTTATTTTTTGGTTACTGGATATAATTGCACATATTAATGGAGGCTGGAGCACCCCACCGTGAGTTGGAGGATGTTATATCTACATGAGGGCATTAGATGCAGGCAGCATGCATTATTGTCAAGCTCCTTAAACCCCTCAGTTTTTGGCTTATCGTATAATATATAGGTCTAAAATAAGGGTTAGTTTAAGAATGCTAGTTATGGTATGTTATGGTCCATACTGTCAGGGCAAGTTGAGCGAATTTCGCTTTAATGTTTGGATTGTCTTGTCAGGGAGCAAAGTCTGGATTTATATTGCTTTCTTGCTTCAAATATCTGTCATTTAGTGATCATGTCAATTTTTTCCTTTACACTTGTTCGGAGATATTGATTTCTACTGCAATACATATTTATGAAAATGGGCAACTTATGACCAACTATGGACAATGTCCAGCTATTGACAAATACATTGTTATTTCATCTAAAATATCAACATTTACTTATCTGCAAAAAATCATATTTACTTGTGTATTGAAATGGGTGGGAGGATATTTTTAAGGATTTGACTTCTATATTTGCTTATATATTAATGTTGATGCTCACAATTATCTTAGTTGGTGTGAGTATCTCCTCATAATGTTGCCCTAGATGCCCTATTGGATTTCAATGTCATTGTGAAACTACTTAACATAGACTGGAGTTGCATGATTTCAGTCAGCTGGGTTTCATACAGTCAGACATCAGGTTGATGGCTTTGGAGTTGTAAAATTTACATTGTTTTTTTCTGTTACTATAACAATGAGAGAATTTTCTTCACCATGCCTTCCCCTCCAACACACACATATACATATACTCAACTACTCACCACAGAACACATTTTCTGTCTTGGTTGTGTTGTATAGTTAAGCCTGTCTTTCATTTTTTTTATTTTGCTGACTTGTGTATTCTTGACAGGATGATAATGGAGATTCTCAGGCTGCTGAAACATACACTGAGCATCAGTCTCCTCCAGAGGATGCTCAACATGTGGTAGGCTTTGTAAACTGCTGAGATGGTGGCTAGAGATGTTTCATGTTTATACTAACTATGCAATTTCAGGATGATGATGTGCCGGTGAACCCAACTGAGCCTTTTCCTTCAGCTGAGGCAGAGCAGGAGAAATTAGATGCTGATGTGGAAGACCCAGAGCAAAAAGATCAACAGTTCATCCAACATCGGTCTTACCAGAACCAGCGCGGTGGTGGTCGTGGTGGTGGCAGGAGGGGTTATCATAATGGCCGTGGAGGACATGGCGGCAGAGGTGGTGGGTACCAGAACGGCCGTGGTGGCGGCGGCAGGTACCAGAATGGACGTGGCGGAGGCGGTGGGTACCAGAATGGACGAGGTGGAGGTGGTTACTACTATGATACTGGATACTACCAGCAGAGGAACTATAACAGCCGAGGACGTGGTGGTCGCTCCGATGGCAATTCATACTATGAAAGTCATGGTGGAGGCGCGCAGGGTGGTGGGAGGGTGGAGCTAGGTGCCAACTCTTAGCTTCCAAACTATTGTCTGGAGTGAAGTGGGGGAGCCATTTTATTATTATAGAGCTAACTTAGCCTGTTACTACGTCACCTATCGCCCCATCTGGGAGTTATTTTGCTACTCCAAATGACTGCATATGGTTGGTTGGTAATGTGGAATACAATGGGAAAGTAGTTTCAGGTCACATTCATTGTCCTAGATTATGCGTAATGTGTTCATATGCACATCCTTTTATTTTGGTCCTGTGCTCTTTGCACGTTGATGCTGTGGACACTGTATTTCTTGTTGCTGGTAAATGGCAGTGTTTATTCGGTACCTTTGCAGTGTTAGCAGGTGCTTGATCACGGTTCGATTGTGCTTGAAGATCATTGAGCGCTGACCCAACCCAATGCCTAGTCGAAGGTACGTAAGTTTTTGTGTGCGCTTTGGATGGCGCGCTGTTGCATGATTTTACGAATTCTTCCACTTTCCTTATGTTGCATCTGGTGATTGTTGATGGTTCGATGAGTCTAGGTCGTTGTTTCCTCTACAATCTTACAATGGCGCATATAAAGTTGCAACTTCGGCATTTCATCCCGCCAACAAATTCAACTGGCATACGAAACTGGACTGTTTTTTGACGCGAAGACAGGTCCTTGGCCAGGTCGAACCATTTAATTCTCGATGAAATTGACCAGGCAGACATAAGCCCCAAAACAAAATAAGGCCCAACGATTGCTTTATAAGTTGAACCCAGATAGAGAAGAATTTTTTATTTTTGGCACTGTTGTTAAAGAATTTAATATTAATAACATCCAATTTTTTTTTGTAAAAGTAGCTACCCTATTGTCCACGGCGTGGACGATTTGTTCACGTGGACATCCTGTCGTCCACGCCGTGGACGAAAGGACAGTGTCGTCCACAACGTGGACGACAGGAGACCACGTGGACTTACACATCGGCCCAGCGGTCATGGAACCATTGGACTGACGTGTCATGTTCACGTTATGGACGACAGGTATTCCTATATAAAAAGTTGCCCTCGGGGACCATCTCCCACACTAAAAACAGCACAAAGAGAGCGGAAGGGGAAGGAGAAGAGGAAGAGAAGAAAGAAAAGAGAAGAGGAAGAGAAGAAAATAACAAAGAAAAGAAAAAAAGAAAATGGTAAAAATTGTAGAAACAAATAAAAAAGTATGAATTACTTATTTTAATTATGCATTTTAGATAGTTTATACTTAAATACTAGTTTATTATTAGTTAGTTTCATATTAGTACTTAGTTAGATTATTTTTAGAATTAAGTTAGATTGTAATTTTATTCATTAGTAGGATTTAGTTAGTTTGCAATCTAAATCTTTAACAACAGTGTTAAAAATAAAAAAATTCAGATAGAGAACCTCTACCCAAAATACCATTACGAGTTAAATACTACAGTCTCATAACGTGTGCGTTATCCAGCAGGTCGCGCAGATGGGCAGGCACACGTAAGGCCACTGGTTCGGCGGTTCCTTTCCAACGCAATGGACCGCGCGCGATGAACCGGGACAGGGGAGTCCTCCATTTAGCAGCGCAGGTTTGGCACCTCCGGAAAGATGACAGCGATCGTATCAGTATCACGGGGACTGCGCCGCGCATCGCGGAATGCGCTGGTACTCTTTCCGATCTCGCGTCGCTGAACTGAACCCGAGTCGCAACCACGCGGGGTAGCAAAAGCGGACCAGCACGTCTCTCTCTCTCCTTCCCGTGCCTTGCCGCTGGCGTCACGCTCCGACAGAAGCGACGCGCAGCGATTCCCGCTCGTCCTTCCGTGTCCATGGAGCTGCGCGTGATGCGGCGAGGCCGCTGACCGACGGATCCACCGGTAGCAGTGGGCCTCCCAAACTTCGGTTCCGGTAATTCGGGTTTATTTTAAAAAAATCGGGTTTTCATAATCGGTATCCAAAATTGTAGCCAAATTTTTTAGTACCCAGAATTTCAGGTACCTGAAAATTCGAGTTCGGGTTAACCGGACTAACCCGAAAGCTGGAGGAGCAATATAGGTGGCCAAACAGGCCGGGCCAATCGGACCGGCACGAAGCCCAACAAAAATGGCCCGGCACAAAAAAACTAGGCCCGAACCAATGCAAAGCCCGGTGCGGGCCATGTCCAGGCCTTAACCTCCAGTCCATCGAGCTGGCGTGGCACGACCTGTTTAAGGCCTACTTAGTCGGTTCGG
This sequence comes from Neostapfia colusana, assembly GCA_030760725.1. Lineage (NCBI taxonomy): Eukaryota > Viridiplantae > Streptophyta > Magnoliopsida > Poales > Poaceae > Neostapfia > Neostapfia colusana. Next base: position 8,252,512 of record JASWHV010000015.1, on the reverse strand, counting down.
TGTTATGGGCGTATGTCCCAATTAGCCCGCGGGGACCCGGCTCGACACAGCTTGTTTAAGCTCGTATAATATATACTTTTGCTATTTTTAATGTATTTTAAAATAAACGGGCCACGGAAAAGCCGACCCGACACGATCCGTTTATGACCCGGCACGGCCCGACACACATAAAATGAACTCAGGTCGTGCCTGGGCCTTGACCTCTCGCCATGAGTCGCCCCGGTACGACCCGATTATTTTCTAGGTCGTGTCGGGTCGAGATTTTTATGGCCCGATCCCGGTCGAGGTTGAGCCGAGCGGCCCTGCACGGCTCGTTGGCCACCTCTAGCGCTCAAACTACATAGGGGATGAGGATGCGCTCGCCCAGGCGACGGGCAGGAGGGGAGTCAGAGGCGCTCGCCAAGAGACAACTTGCCCATGCCCGAGCAATGGGTGGCTCGGGGATGCTTGCCTAGGAGGCGACGAGGGGAGGGTGCCCGTCGGTACTTGCCCTATTGGAATTTGGGCTCCTGTGCTGCTCATTTATGGGCCAAAAAATTCTGGTGGTAAAGACAAGATGGTGTGCAGAGGTGGCTGGGACTTTAGTCTCACATTGCCCACCTAGATGGGTGTACCCAACATATATAGTGACCGTGTGAGACGTTCTCAACATGAGAATAATAAGAGAAATGAAGGCTGCTGCTAGGAACACAAACACACGCTCGCAAGCACCACGCGTTTCGCGATTTTACGCGTGTGTAACGCGTGACTTGTGACGAGTTGTGTTCTATTAAGCGGTTATTTTTTCTGTTACACATACATATATTGAGCGGTTATTTTCCATCACACCTAGACTGCCACGCCAACACGAGGAGTAAATGTAGGTGTAACTGCAAACACATATTATTATTGAATGTGGCCTAGAGGGGGGGGTGAATAGGCCTTTAAAAGATTCCTGCACACTTAATAGAGTTATCAGAAACTTGATTGACCGGACTAGTCCGGTTGTGTGGGCGGACTAGTCCGGTGTGCTGAATTATGTGAGTTAATTAAGTGTGTTTCAGAAATTGAATCTTTCAGCAGCGGAATGAGAACAACAGTTTTTATAAATTAAGTTTATTGTATGAATGCACGTGCAAACTTATAAGAAACTCAATGATGATTAGCAAACTAGTGATCTAATGTATCAAAATGTAAAGTAAATGAGAGACAAAAGACACGAATTTTTACTGAGGTTCGATCTCACCAAGAGATCTACGTCCTCGTTGAGGAAGCTCACACAGAGCCGGGTTCCTAACCCTTTCCCTCTTCAAGTCACCACAAAGGCCGACTTGACTCCACTATCACGGGCAATCACCGAGTTTGTGGGGCTACCTCACAAGTTGAGGGCTCCCACGAGAATTACAATAAGAACGTGATCAAATACACTCGAAAATAGTACAATGCAGAATATGAGTGTAGAAAGATCAAACCCCAAGAGCTCACAACGAAAGAACGACGATCTCCCAATCCCGAATCCAAGTGTTCAATTGATTTTGATCTTTTTGCACTTTAGATGTGTGGGGAGATGTGTTTTGGGCTCTTGGGACAAGGTGGCGGCGCTAGTGTTTGTGTTTGCTGCAGTATTAGTCGTGTATTTTTGAGAAAAGACGAAGGACCTCTTTTTATAGGGTTTCCAAAAAAAGTTACCGTTGTTAAACCTAATACCGGACTAGTCCGGTGCTGGTCCGAACTTGTCCGGTCACAGTGAATCATGATGTCCAGAAAGTCTGGCGGACTAGTCTGGTGTGCACAAGGACTAGTCCGTTTTGGGAACAGAGAGTTTGGTGGACTAGTCCGGTCCATGATCGGACTAGTCTGGCCTCCAGAGATAGGAGGTTCCAGAAAGTCTTGCAGACTAGTCCGATTTGCACACGGACTAGTCCGTTTAGAGAACAGAGAGTTTGGCGGACTAGTCCGGTCCAAGATCGGACTAGTCCGGTGCACTGTGAAGAGTTTGGATAATTTTAAAACCCTTTCCCATGCGCAAAGTCGTGAGCTCTTGGAGTGTGTATTTCATACACACCCTATACACTTAAATTCTAATTAATTCTTCTAAATTTCCATCAAGGTATTCTTCTTTTGGACACCACTTCATTTTTCACCTTTTTGTGTGCACCGAGCTGTTTCACTTTGTTTATCCTGCAATCATCTCAATAGTTTCATTAGGATCTCATATGTTCGTCATCAATTAGCCAAAACCCACAAGGGATATCCTAGATGCACTTACAATTAGTGCGTAATGCCCCATTATCACTCCCATTAGTTGCACGTTGAGAGATTTCAGGGGGTGGTTACATGAAATTATGGCAGATCGAATCTGAGGCGGTGGACTGACTCGAGTATAAAGGAGACGTCCTCTATACCAGAGACAGAAGATTGAGACTATTGACTCGCCTCTAAAAAACAACTTTTTCTGCGCCGCCGTTCTTCGTCCTTGCCATCCCTTCGTTCGCCTTGCAGTGGATTGAGGGAGAGTAGTGTCTCCGAGCCGACGCCGGTGATCTGAAGACTTGCACGGGTGCCGGCGATCAGGTTTCTGGGAAGTACGCTCTCGTGACTACTCGCGACACTTCCTTCTTCCTCGATATCTTCACTGTGAGTACATCTCTCGATCTATGAAGATTTCAATGTTTCAGTTACACCATCTGTCGTTTCATGTTGTACATGAACATATATGGTGTATAATTATTTTTTGTGTGGTGCTAATACTGGTTATGATAACTGGTATTAGATCTGTTCTTGTTGTTTCTCTGCTATGGTTCATCGAATTAATTGCATGCCATGTGATTTCTCTAACAATCTAGAAACTTGATCGAATTAACATGGCTCGACTCACTGATGCATTGAAACCTGATCGATTTGCTGCAGGTGACAACTTTAAGAGATGGTAGACACGGGTCAAGTTCTGGCTCATGTCGATGAAGATCTGGTGGGTGATTTCCCCAGTTCTTCCTCTCACTGAGGAGCAGAACCGTGACTATGACCAGGACAACTCCACCTGTCTTGGTTGTTTGTTGTCACTTCTATCAGATCATCTTTGTGATATTTACATGAACCACACCTCGGCTAAGGAGTTATGGGAGGCCCTAGATCACAAGTATGCAGAGTCAGATGCTAGACGTGAACTTTATGTTAATGACTAGTACCACGAATACAAAATGGTCGATGATCGATCTGTCGTGGAACATGCTCATGACATCCAGCTTTTGGTGGGGGAACTTGCACATTTTGATATTGTCTTGCATGATAGGTTCGTGGTTGGTTGAATTATTTCCAAACTACCTCTATCTTGGAGGAGTTTTTCCATGAGTGTTAAACACAAGAAAGAGGTCATGACTGTTGAAAGTCTAATCTTAACTCTTGATGTTGAGGAGAACGCAAGATCCAAGGATGTGCCTCATTTGATTCAACAGGAAGGGACTCCCTCCAATGCTGATATGGTTGAAGGTAAATCTGGTGGTGGCAATAAGAACGATAAAAACCGGAAAGGAAAAGCCAAACAAAACACTAGCTTTAAGAATAAGAAGAAGAATAAGAAGGAAGACCTGACTTGCTTTGTGTGCGGTGATCTTGACCATATAGCCACGAAATGCCGCAATAGAAAAGGCAAGAAAGGTGGTGGTCAGAAATCTATGAATATCACTATTGACGAGGCCCGAGGACGATCTGGATCAGGGTATGTTCCAGAAGTTCTTCTAGCATGTCATACCACCGACTGGTGGTTAGACACAAGAGCTAATGTGCATGTGTGTTCTGACTACAAATTATTTTCTTCTTATCAGGCTACTAACAGTTGCTCCGTCTTAATGGGCAACGGATCTTGGGCTGTTGTACATGGAATTAGAAGACTTGATCTCAAGTTGACCTCTGGAAAGACTCTATCTTTGAAGAATGTACATCACGCCCCTATAATAAATAGGAACTTGATTAGTGGTTCCCTTTTATGTTGTGGTGGCTTTAAGTTAGTATTTGAGTCGAACAAATTTATTGTTTCGAAGTTTGGTTTGTTTATCAGAAAAGGCTATTGTAGTGGAGGTCTATTCCGCTTTTCAGTTGTTGAAGATTGTAATAATCTTGTGAACTCAGTTGCTTGTTATAGTTCTGAGTGCAATGGGAGAGAGGCCACTGTTTGGCACTCTGGACTTTGTCACATTAATTTTGATCGCATCATTCGATTGTCCAAACTTAATTTGATTACAAAAAATCATGTTGAAAGAAGATATAAGTGTCATGCTTGCGTGCAATCAAAGTAGCCACGCAAACCCTTTAAAAGCGTGGAAGAGAAAAGCTTGTCGCCACTAGATCTTATTCACTCAGATTTGTGTGAAATGAGTGAAATTTTAAATAGAACAGGAAAGAGATATTTTATATCTTTTATTGATGATGCTACAAGATATTGTCAACTCTATCTTATTAAAACGAAAGATGAGGCACTAGATCGTTTTAAAATCTATAAAGCTAAGGTAGAAAACCAACTGGAAATAAAAATTAAATGTGTTAGGTCCGATGGAGGAGGAGAGTATCTTTCTAATGATTTCAGCGAATATTGTGTTGAGCATGGAATTATCCGTGAGACAACGGCTCCCTACTCACCCTAATCTAATGGGGTGGCAGAACGGAAAAACCGAACACTTACAGACTTGGTTAATGTCATGTTGGATATTTCGGGTTTATCCAACTCATGGTGGGGGGAAGCCATATTAACCACATGTTTTGTGCTGAATCGCGTTTCATCATCCAAGGGTGAAATAACCCTTTATGAAGGATGGAAAAGAAGAAAACCTGCTCTCGGTTTCTTGCGTGCATGGGGCTGTTTGGCCAAAGTTAATGTGCCAACATGCAAGAAAAAAATTGGGACCAACCACCGTGGATTGTGTCTTTCTAGGATATGCACAACATAGTGCAGCTTATAGATTTTTGGTGATTAAATCCGAGATTTCTGATGTGCACGTTAACACCGTGACTGAATCTCGTGATGCCACATTTTTTGAAGATGTCTTTCCAATGAAGGATAGAGTTGCAACTCGTAGCGAAGCATCTACAAGTTTTACTCCTGATTCTTTTCCAATATCCGTACCTAATTCATACACTAAAAAACCCATTGAGGAGGACAATATAAATATTGCTCCTCGAAGGAGCAAGAGACAGAGGATTGAAAAATGTTTTGGTGATGATTTTATTGTCTACCTTATTGACGATACACCCAAAACACTTTCAGAGGCATATGCATCACCAGATGCAGAGAGCTAGAAGGAGGCAGTTGTGACACCCTCATCTCGGGTGTCACCATATGTCCATGTTTTATGAAGAACAAAACATTTTAAGAAAAGAAGGAACAGAGACAGATATCAAAAGGATAGTCAATAAAGCTCTCAGAGAAGCACCAAAGGCAACTTCCACGGCTAGCAGACCACGAGGCGTGTTCGAAACTCATCCCCGAGAAATTGGGAGAGGACCACCACTAAACTGGCTACGTGGCAGGCTCGGGGGTCACCTCCGCAATTGGAAAGAGGTCCGACACTGTGGGACACGTGTTGCCCACGGAGCTAGCCTCTGCGGAAGAAGCAAAGGCATTTTTCGTAGGACACATGTCACCTTCGGAGCTAGTCCTCGCGGACGTCAGAGGACCAGTCACACGGGATACGTGTTGATCTCGGAACCCATCTCCGAGAAGTCCGGTTCTATCAAACACGTGCCGCCACCGGAGCTTATCTCTGGGAGGTCCGTCGCTGCTGGACACGTGTTGACCTCGGGGCATGTCCGTGGAGAAAAGAAGAGAGGAAAGACCGGCGCCAACACGTGGCGTGCGCGGAGCTCACCTCCAAAGGAGGGGAGAGGTCTCGGTCGATTGACACGTGGCACAACCGGAGCTCGTCTCTGCCTAGAAGGAGATACCAGGCCCCGGAAGGACACGTGGAGCCTCCGGAGCTCATCGCGGTGAAGGTAACGAGTTCTGGAGCGGTTTTTACGCGTAAACATACCGGTACGCAACAGAAACCGAACTAAATTCCACGACGTTACTAAAAATAATACGTTAGGATCCAACAAAGATCTGAATAAGACTCTTATTCGGGATACAATCAGATTAGGACTCTTCTTTTCCCGATTATAAATAGAACCCAAAACCTCTGGCCGAAAACACAAACTTCTTTTTCAACTCCTGAGCCGACGACTTAGAGCCCTAGCCCTAACTCGTCGAGTAAACCATCGCCGAAGCGAAACAAGGGAGATCATTGGAGGAGAACCGAGTGGTCTGAGGAGGACCTTGAAGTCAAGAAGAACGTGAGGTAGGACTTCAATACCGCCTTACGATATCATTGTGTTTCTTTGCATCCGTTCTTTGATTCCTTTCGAACAGAAGCCTTCTCGTGGGCAGATCACTTGATGATCAGTTTGATCTAAAGACAAGATCATTGCCACGTCCACCCTTGATCCGAACACCTCTGTCCATGCAAGCCATGCAAGAGCACACCAATCTAATAAAAATCATAGGATAGCATGCATGTGCATCATCACATCTAGTTTTGTGCATGATATTGATTGCTGTGAATCTTGTATGCACGTGATTCCACCTAGCAGGACAAGCTCAGCGAGCTGTCTACGACGAACTGCAACAACCAGGTTTTGAGATTCAAGAACCCCCGGAACCGCAAGAACAATGCAAGTGCTCCTTGACCATATTGTTCCTATGTTTTGGGTAAAACTGTTTTGTTTTGCGAAAAGGTGTGTGTACTGAGTCAAACATGATGGGATGCCCTTTTATAGGAGTTTACTAGTTTTGATTAAACCACCCTTGTCGCCTGGGAAGTTTATAAGTCGGGTATGGTTTTTGCTTTATGCTTCGTTGAGTCTATGGGATTGGGAAGCGAGATAGATGTGTCTAGCTAACTGCACTCGTATTGATAATGAGAAACTGATGTTAATAATGGACATGGATCGGAGGAAGATCTAGGCAAGCCTGGGTTTGTGAATGAGGTAGCATGAGATGGTGGTTTTGCTTGCCGTAGATCTAAGGACCGGTTCATGCATGCACATGCCAGGATAACAGTGCCACCACAAGGCCAAGTATGGGTGCGGCTTAGCTGAGTAATTAGGTAAGTTGCTAGAGTGTTATGGACTGTGGAAGGCGCGGGGAATGGGAGTCGAGTGAGGACTGCCCTGGGAACTGCATGGCACAAGAGGGGGCCCGTGGGTGGGAGAATTGGAATTTCTAGCCTGCCGATGAAACCTTAGTGAGTCCATACATCTAGTAACCCCTTTGTAAAGGCTATTTTGTGATCTCTTGACCATACACCGACGGATGTGTACTGGTATAATGGAGGTTCTGCAGTCGCCGACGGGTGACAAAATCACAAACTTGTGGGTAAAGAGGTGCAAACTCTGGAGAGTCTAAAACTATCATGATAGCCGAGCTTACGGTCACGAGCACCTGGCTAAACTGCCATGCTTAGTTGGGATGGTTAAAGGGAAGGTTCTTGGTTATGGATTTGGTTATGGTTTGGTTGTTGGGACTGTTGAGTCCGGGTAATGAGATGGTTGCATGACTGTGGAGTCGTGACATGAGATTGGTCTCGGTGTGAGACGAGGTTGTTTTATGAGATGAGATGGTAGCGAATACGGAAAGGAATTCGTGAGATGGTAGCGACTACGAGGAGGTATTCGTGAGTGTGAATAAAGGTTGATTACTGTTTGGATGGAACACAGAAAGGGATGGAGGTATGTTGGTAATTTAATTCATGCTGGGATTATATTCATCTAAAGTTAAGTTGATGTTTTATCATGGTTTTGTAAAATTGCTTTTCTGCAAATAAGCCTTTTTATGCCTACCTTGTTATAAGCTGCATATCATGTGTTTTTCCCGCACTTGCTGAGTACATCATTGTACTCAAACTTGCATTATTACTTCATCATCAGCAGCAGGAGAAGCCTACTATGAAGATCAAGTGGAGCATCACGGCCTGTGATCTATTCTCAACCTTGCCTGTGGAGGGAGTAGAGATGGAGCCACTTCTGCTTAGATTTGCTTCCGCATTAGCTAAATTGCTTCCGCTTTAGAATAAAGACTTCCGCTGCATAGAAATAAGACTTCCGCTGTAAACATGAGTCCAAGACTCATGAGGTGTTGTAATAAACTCTGTTATTCGTGGTAATATATAATCTGAATTCAGTTTGTGGAACGTATGTGTATGTGTGATGAACATCCTGGGCACACATATGCATTAGTTCTCGGTTCCGTGGTTTTCCCACAGAATTGAGGGTGTCACAGACTGGTATTAGAGCCACGGGTTTACAGTAGGTTACACGCCTAGATAGAAACCTTGGATTGATAATAGAGCCACAGGTTAACAAGCAAGTTACACCCCTAAATAGGAGACACAAGCGTCCTAGGGTGAATAGCTTAGATTGACTTTAAAACCACCTTGGCATAGGAAACCATCCTTGAATAGGAGTTATATGAGCCCTTGCAATGATTGTTTGTGATTATGTGCTTAGTGTGAGTTGTGGGACGTCTCAAAAACGTTGTCCATATCCATACGTAAGAAAAAATAGGTGTGAAATGCTTCGGCACTTGATCACATCCTCATAATGGGCTAATATATATAGTCCAACTCACCTTGATGCATATAGTTGGAGGGAATCTATCTAACCTTCTAACATCCTATTCTATTTCATTCTCTCTCACAGATGGTGAGAGGAAACGCCAGCCGAAGGAACGTCCAGGAGGATGACCACGAGGAAGTTCCTACTAACCCCGGAGCTGGCGAAAACCACCTGGAACGGCTGCTGGCTCTGCAAAACCAGCTTATGCAAACCATGATCCAAACTTTGGGTCAGTTGCAGGCCAACCAAAACCCCGTTCCGGCACCGCCGCCACCACCACCACCGGCTCATAACAGGTTGGGAGAGTTCATGAGGACTCGACCACCCACCTTTACTCAAGCTAGTGATCCCATGGAGGCCGATGACTGGTTAAAATCCATGGAGAAAAAGCTTGCCATTGTTCAGTGCAATGACCGAGAGAAGGTTCTCTTCGTGTCGCACCAACTTACGGGAGCTGCTGCTGACTCGTGGGATGCCCTATGCAACGCCCATGCCAACCCGGAGACGATCACTTGGACTGAGTTCAAGGAAAGTTTCCGCTCTCATTACATTCCTACTGGTGTAATGATGCTCAAAAGGCAGGAGTTTGAAGGTCTTCGCCAAGGACAGAAAAGTGTGAATGAGTATCTCAACAAGTTCATACGACTGTCCCGGTACGCCCCCGAAGATGTCAACTCAGACCAGAGGAAGCAGTACCTGTTCATGAGAGGGTTGAACAATGAGATCCAGGTTCAGCTCCTCAACAATGACTACGTAAGCTTCCAGAAGCTGGTTGACAATGCTGTTGTGGTTGAAAACAAGATCCAAGAGATCGAGCGAGAGTGCAAGAGGAAGATGCCATACCAGCCCCAAGGGAGCAACGTACGACCTAGGTACATGCCCCCTGCACCGCAGCATGGATCGACCACTCGTGCGTACCGCCCTGGTCAGCCACCACAGCAACAATTCGTTGCACCGGCACCACGTGTGCCCATGCCTCCTGCGCCCCGACCTAACTGAAAGCATCTAGGCCCCCGTGAGATATGGTTTCGATGATTAATGACAACTGTTCGTTATTACTAATGAGTTTGTGGATGCAAGGTTTCACGTACATCACATCAAACATTAAATGAACTATCTATTCACACCATCTACTGCTCATTGGATACAAATGGAGACCCCTGAACGATCCATTCTAAGGTGTTATTCGATACTCATGAAAACTAAATGAAGAACTCATACAACGACTCTACTTTATCAAAATTGGCAACACAAGGAGATTACACTTCATCGTAATATCATTTCAAACAAGTGTCAAAGAGGTCACTCAAGAAGATTCTAAAAGATCAACTCAAAACAACTCGAAGCAAACAAGTTGCATTCACCGGATCATCCGATGTCTTGCAAAATGACTACATCGGTCGAGTTTGAGTTGGCAGAAGAGGAAGACCTCAGAGCCCAGTAAACATCGGATCATCCGATGTGAAGGAAGTGGCACATCGGTTGCTTTCAACAGAAGGATAATTTCTGAGTAATTCTGAAGATCAACTCACCGGATCATCCGATGATGAAGTAAGTGTACATCGGTCAAATTCAACAGAAACAATATTTCTGACCCAATTCTGAAGATCAACTCACCGGATCATCCGATGATAAATTGAAGTAAAATCGGTCGATTAAAAGATCCAACGGTTATATCCAACGGTCACATCTGACACGTGACATCAGCTAATTTGGAATTCGACCGATGCTCATATAAAGGGGTACATCGGAGGATCCGATGTTCACTGAAAAAGTCTGCCCACTTTTCCAACGGCTATCTCGTGTGGGCTGGCTATAAATACCCCTCCAACCGGCCATTTCGACAAGTCTTGATCACCAGAGCCTCTCTAGACATTCTCAAGCATTCAAGACCAAGAGCTACCACTTCCACACTTCAAAACCTCTTGTACTCCAACTATAGGTTATATCTAGCGAGAGAGAAGCTTGTGTGCGTCCATTCTTGGTGATTGGAATCTCTAGGCTAGTGAGAGAGAGTGTCTTGGTGACTTCTCTCACCTTGTAAACGTTGAAGGAAGAAGAGATCACTCCGGAGCTTACCAAGGTGTTTGTGGAAGCCCGGAAGATCACCGTTGTACAAGGCTTGAGCTCCACTTTGCCGGAGAAGGCGAACGGAGAAAGATAGTGGATTCCCTCGTCTTGGTGACTTGGGAGTGGCTATACCCTTTGGTGGGTGCCACAACGTGGACGTAGGAAGATTTTTGTGATTTTACCGAACCACGGGAAAAATCGCCGTGTCTCCGAGTCTCCGCGGGAGTTTGCATTTTTCTCCTCACCCCTTACTATTACGCTTTTACTATTCCGCACTTAACTCTCTTGCTTGCGTAGTTAGTTTGCATAGGGAATTGGGCTTCAACCATTAAAGTTTTAAATTGCTCCAAAATTTTAAAAAGCCCAATTCACTCCCCCTCTTGGGCGTTTCGATCCTTACAATTGGTATCAGAGCAAGGTTGCTCATTGGATCATTCTAGCTTCACCGCTAGAGAACGAAAATGGCCAAGAATGGGGGTTCGGTTCCTACCTTCGAGGGCAAGAATTTTGCTTATTGGAAAGCACGCATGCGCACTTACTTTGAGGCAATTGCTCCCGAAGTGTGGGAAGCGACCCATGCGGGGTTTGGAAATCTTGACTATGTTGGTGACCAACTAAAATGGGATGCTAAGGCTAGAAATGCCATATATGAATGCATTAGTCAAGATGTCTTTGCTAGGATTGCTAGTAAAGAAAAAGCGTGTGAAATTTGGGCATGTCTAATTGAAATACATGAGGGCTCATCTCGGGTTAATGAACTCAAATATCAAATGCTTAAATCAAAATATGATGAATTTAAGATGTTTCCTCATGAGAACGTTAACCAAATGTTTTCTCGTTTAAATGTGCTCATTGAGGAAATTAACGCACTTGACATTGCTTCTCTTGGCAAGGGACTTATCAATCGCAAGATCCTCATGCTTCTACCCAAGCCCAAGTACAACATTATCAATTCAATGCTCCAAAAGGAGTCACTAGACAACATGGAAGTTTCGGAGCTCATTGGAGAAATCCATGCTCATGAGATGAGCGTACTTGGAATGATGGAGGAGTCATCATCAAAAACCATTGCTCTCAAGGGTTCAACCAAGAAGACAACTTCCAAGAAGAAGAAAGTGGTTGAGCCTAGCTCAAGTGAAGAAGAGCAAGAAACAAGCGAAGATGATGATGATGAACTTGCTTTGATGATGAGGAAATTCTCACGTCTCAACTCCAAGATTGCAAAGAAGGGATACTCTTTTGATCCTAAAAAGAAAGCCTTCTTGCCAAGAAAAGATGAAAACAAGACGTGCTACAATTGTGGTGATCTAGGCCACATATCATATGATTGTCCAAGACCGGACAAAAGGAAGGAAAATGGGAAGCATTACAAGCTAGAAGAAAGTGATGATGAAGAGGAGGTTAAGCCCAAGCGTTCTTTTGGAAAGAAGAAATTTGACAAAGGCAAGAAAACCAAGGTCTTTCCAAAGAAGAGAAGAGGGCCTCAAAAGGTCTTCATGTGTGAAGCCAATGAGTGGATCACGGATGAAGAGTCAAGCGACGAAGATAGTGAAGAGGAAGAAAACTTGGCGGGCCTCGCCGTCGTCAACAAGGATGACTCACCTCTTCGTCCACCTCCCATGTGCCTAATGGCGAAAGGTAACTCAAAGGTATGTGAAGATTCTAGCGATGATGATGATGAGCTTTCACCCGATGAATTAGCATCTATGATTAATGAATATCATGCCATTATAAAAAGGGAAAAGGCTAAGGTTAAGGCTCTTGAGCTAGCTCGAGCTAAGCTTGAAAGTGCCAACCTCGATTTGCATGATAAGTATGTAACCATACTTAAAGAGCATGACACGCTCAAATCAAATGTTAAGCAAATCGAGGAGGAGAATGCTCAAATCAAGCTTAAGTATCATAAGCTTGACTTAGCTAACTTAGCACTCTTGGCAAAGCACAATGAGTTGGTTCAAGAACATGAAGTGCTTAACCTTGCTTATGAAGCGATTGAACTTAAAGTGAAAAACACAAAGAAAGAAACCCTTGATGGCAAAATATCACCTAATTCACATGCCACTAATATTTTGGATGAGTCTTTGCCTTTGAAAGCAAGCCCTAGGGAGAAGGAGCTAATGGACGAAATTGAAAGTCTTCGCACTAGTGTGGCAAGACTTTCTAAGGGGGAGGACAAGCACAAGGAGATCCTCTACCAACAAGCTAAAGACTTCCACAAGAGGGGACTTGGACCCTTCCCGGTGCCCAACAAAGGAAAGGTGCCCTCACCGGAGCTTAGGACAAGCTTCATCAAGGAAGTTGGTTCCTATTGCCAACATTGTGAGGTCACCGGACATCACACGAGGGAGTGTCCTCTTCCCAACCGTCCTTCTCCCAAATTGCCTCCCAACTATAAATCTACGTTCAATGATTATCACTATCTATTGAGCAAAGTAGGTGGAAAAGTGAAGGCAAGGTTCATCGGAAAAGACATCAAGGGCATGAAGGGGAAGCTCCCCAAGCAACTTTGGGTTCCAAAAACACTTGTATCACACATACAAGGACCTAAGTTGGCTTGGGTTCCTAAACTCAAAAACTGACTTCATGTGTGTAGGTGAACTACAAAGCCGGAGGAAAGCATTGGGTACTCGATAGTGGGTGCACTCAACATATGACCGGTAATGATGGTATGTTCACCTCCATAGAAAACCCCGGCAATCATGAACAAGTCACCTTTGGTGATAACTCAAAGGGGAAGGTGATTGGTTTGGGTAAAATTGCTATTTCTCACGATTTGTCTATCTCTAATGTGCTTTACGTTAAGTCTCTTAGTTTTAATTTACTTTCTATTGCACAATTATGTGATCTTGGACTAACATGCACATTTGACAAGAATGGTGTTGTGGTGACTAGTGATTCAAGCAAAGAACTAATATTCAAAGGTTTTCGGCATGGACATCTCTACTTGGTGGACTTCTCCAACAAGGATGCTAGCTTGACCACTTGTCTTTTCACCAAGACAAGTTTGGGATGGCTATGGCATCGACGCATTGCTCACATTGGGATGAGCAAGCTCAAGAAGTCATTCAAGCTTGGGATGGTGACCGGCGTGAAGGATGTCACATTCGAAAAGAACAAGCTTTGTAGCGCATGTCAAGCCGGGAAGCAAGTTGCCTCACACCATCCGATGAAGACAATGGTGTCAACCTCCAAGCCACTTGAACTACTTCACATGGACCTCTTCGGACCGTCCACATACCAAAGCCTTGGCGGTAACCTTTATTGTCTTGTCATTGTTGATGACTACTCTCGGTATGCTTGGACACTGTTTCTAGGTGACAAGGGTGAAACTCCGGAAATCTTCAAGACCTTCGCTAAACGAGCGCAAAGGGAATTTCAACTTCCTATCATCAAGGTCCGGAGTGACAACGGCACCGAGTTCAAGAACTACAACATTGGGGAGTGGTGTGATCGTGAAGGCGTGAAGCACGAGTTTTCGGCCACATACACCCCTCAACAAAATGGTGTCGTTGAAAGGAAGAACAAGACTCTCATCACCCTTGCAAGAGCAATGCTTGATGACTATGGCACGTCGGAAAAGTTTTGGGCCGAAGCAATCAACACGGCGTGCCATGCCGCAAATAGGGTCTACCTTCATCGACTACTTCAAAAGACCCCATATGAGCTCCTCATTGGGAGAAAGCCCAATATCTCCTACTTCCGAGTCTTCGGGTGCAAGTGCTACATCTACCGCAAGAAAAGGCTCGGTAAGTTTGAAAGAAGGTGTGATGTTGGCATCTTTCTAGGTTATGCGTCAAACTCAAAAGCATATCGAGTACTCAACCAAACCTCCGGGTTAGTTGAAGAAAGTTGTGATGTTGAGTTTGATGAGACTAATGGCTCCCAAGAGGAGAGTTTTGGTCATGATGATACAGATGATGAGCCTCTACGAGAAGCTATGAAGAACATGACCATAGGAGACATCAAGCCCGAAGTTGGGGAGAGCCATGATCAAGGGGGAGCCTCAAGTTCCAACATCAACACCTCCATGGCGCCTCAAATTGATGAAGAAGAAGAGAAAAATGATCCATTGCCAATGCAAGATTCACATGCCACACAACACCAAGAAGAAGAAGAAGTCCAAGGTCAAGTCCAACCACAAGACGAGCAAGATGCCTCACCACCACCAAGTGCCTCACAACCTCTTATGAGGCATGGGCGCATCTCCAAGGCACATCCGATGGATCAAATCATCGGAAGTCCGTCACGGGGAGTAAGTACTCGTTCTCGCCATGTTGCTTCATTTTGTGAGCACTACTCTTTTGTTTCGTGTGTAGAACCCACAAATATTGAGGAAGCACTCCAAGATCCCAATTGGGTGATGGCTATGCAAGAAGAACTCAACAACTTCACCCGAAATGAAGTTTGGGTATTGGAGGAGCGACCCAAGAACAAGAACGTCATCGGAACAAAGTGGGTGTACCGCAACGAGCAAGACGAGAATGGCATGGTGGTCCGCAACAAGGCAAGGCTTGTGGCCAAGGGTTTTTCACAAGTAGAAGGACTAGATTTTGGAGAGACCTTTGCCCCGGTCGCACGGTTAGAAGCTATTCGCATACTCCTTGCTTTTGCTTCACATCACAATATTATGCTTTATCAAATGGATGTGAAAAGTGCCTTCCTCAATGGTTATATTAACGAGCTTGTTTTCGTTGAGCAACCTCCCGGGTTTGAAGATCCGAGGAATCCTAACCATGTGTATAGGTTACACAAGGCGCTCTACGGGCTCAAGCAAGCACCTAGGGCATGGTATGAACGTCTTAGGGTTTTCCTAGTCATGCAAGGATTCAAGATCGGGAGGGTGGACACCACACTTTTCACCAAGGACATCAATGGGGATTTATTTCTTTGTCAAATTTACGTTGATGACATTATTTTTGGCTCAACTAACAAATCTCTTAGTCTTGAGTTTGGCACCATGATGTCTAGGGAGTTCGAGATGTCAATGATTGGAGAACTCAATTTCTTCCTAGGATTTCAAATCAAGCAACTTCAAGAGGGGACTTTCATCTACCAAGAAAAGTACACCAAAGACCTCTTGAAGAAGTTTGAAATGGAAGATTGCAGCTCAAGAAGTACTCCAATGGCAACAAATTGTCATCTCGACGCGGACATGGACGGTAAACCTATTGATCAATCTCATTACCGTTCCATGATTGGTTCATTATTATATCTTACCGCATCTAGGCCCGATATCATGTTTAGTGTGTGCTTGTGTGCTCGCTTTCAAGCGGCACCTAAAGAATCGCATCGTAAGGCGGTCTTTAGGATACTTAGGTATCTCAAGCATACCCCAAGTGTAGGTTTGTGGTACCCCAATAACGCTAGTTTTTATCTCTTGGGTTACTCGGATTCGGACTTTGCCGGATGCCGTGTGGATCGCAAGAGTACCTCCGGTGGGTGCCACTTACTTGGGCGTTCCCTAGTATCTTGGTCGAGCAAAAAGCAAAACTCTGTGGCTTTGTCCACCGCGGAGGCAGAATATATAGCGGCCGGTGCATGTTGTGCCCAAATTCTATATATGAAGTAAACCCTTTTGGACTTTGGAATTAAGTTTGATTGTGTGCCTCTCCTTTGTGACAATGAAAGTGCGGTTAAGATAGCTAGAAACCCCGTTCAACACTCCCGCACTAAGCACATTGATATTCGCCATCACTTCTTGCGGGACAATGAGGCTAAAGGAGACATCTCTTTGCATGGTGTTAGGTCCGAAGAACAATTGGCGGATATCTTCACTAAACCACTTGATGAGAAAACTTTTTCTAGACTTAGAAGTGAATTGAATGTGCTAGATGCATCTAACGTCATGTAAGTTGCCATGTTCATGTAAGGTTGCATATCAAATAGGTCTTGTCTAACTCCCAAAGGATAGGGGCAAGCTAGAAATAGCTTTTCCTGAGGAAGCCTTTGGCAGGTTTAAACTTGGCAAGATAGATTTACATTACGCCTTGCATGATTCCTGCCATATAGACTTGCACTCATTCAATATCTTGCATTATTTTGTTTGGCATTGCATACGGTAGATTGTCACAAAGGGGAACCCACATCATGAGAAGGAGACCTGTTCAAAATGCAATATCTCAACTCATATAATGTGGATAGAGCAAAATTCTAAAGGTACATGCTTTAAGGAGATAGAAGTTTTCTATACTCTAGCTCACAAAGCATGAGCCCTACATTTTCATGGTTTCACTCCTAACCTTGTGTGTTTCTCTTGCTGAAGGGCTTAACAAATATGTGGCACTATATGTAAAGCCTTATATTAGAGGTTAGGAGTTGCCCAAAAAGTCCGAGGACCCATCCTTACCTTTGTGTGTTTAAGTCCAAGGACACATATGGGCAGTCTTAGGTTTTCTGTAGTCATCGGATTATCCGATGCCAGGGCCAGCAGATCATCGGATCAATTGGTGCTTCAGTTCAAGTCAGATGTCACAAATCAACCGATGAGTTCATTTCAAAAGACATCGGAGCATCCGGTGCTCAGTTTTCCTGGTGCCCTGCAGAAATCGACCGATGATTGCCACCTCAACGTCGGTCCATCCGGTGTTCAAAGAGAGTTTTTGGAACAGCTCTCTGTTGAACTCGACCGATGCATCCTCCGATGATCATCGGTCCATCCGGTGTGTTATGCGCGGCTAGGGTTTGCCCGAACAGTTTAAAAAGGGGGGGTCGGCCGCCGCTCGTTTTCTTTCCTTCTTTCCCCGACCTCCGCCGCCGCCTGACGTCCTCGCCACCGCCCCAGCCGCCGCCGCCGCCTCCAGGCGCCGCCGCCGCCTCCAAGCGCCGCCGCCACCTTCAGGCGCCGCCGTTGTCACCACCTCTCCCCGCGCGCCGCCTCCCAGCCGCCGCGCCGCCTTCCAGCCGCCGCGCCGACTTCCAGCAGCCGCCGCCGCCATCTCTCCCACGCACGCCACCTCCAGTCGCCGCCACCGCCTCTCTTGCGAGCGCCGCCACCGTTCCACCGCGCCGCCACAGTTCCCTCCTCCACCGCGTCTCCCTCGCCGAGCTTCGCCGTTCGTCGCTGAAATGGGTCGCGATCGCAGAGGAAAAGGGAAGGCTATTGAGGAGCCCGCCGCGAAGAAGCGCAAGATGTCCAAGGACGCGCGTCGTGCGGAGTTGGCCGCTCGCGCCGCCGAGGAGCGTGAGCGCGGCCACCGCGGTTCCTTACGGATCCGCGAGTCCCGGCAGAGGCAGGAACAGCCTTCGATCCAGCCGGTGCCTCCCGAGGGTTCCGACGAGGAGGAGACCGAGGTGCCGCCTCTCGTCCGCCGGCGCACCTCGAGGACTCGTGGGGGTGGACAGACTCCTACGGCGAGTCGGCGC
Source organism: Neostapfia colusana (assembly GCA_030760725.1). NCBI lineage: Eukaryota > Viridiplantae > Streptophyta > Magnoliopsida > Poales > Poaceae > Neostapfia > Neostapfia colusana. The sequence continues at coordinate 8,234,458 of JASWHV010000015.1, read as the reverse complement.
CCCTCTGCGGCTGACCGCGCCGAGGACAGAGCGGCCGAAAGGGCCATCCACCTGATGGACACAGCAGTCCAAGTTGCCGAAGATGTCAGACTCACAGACTACAGGAAGATGAAGGCAAGGCAACTGAAGAAGCTTAGATGGTCAGCACTGATTGAGGAGTGGTTCCCGCGGCCTAGGGACTCTCGAGTTGACTCCCGTTTCTGGACCCTGACACAGGCGTCCCTGTACGAGACTTACAGGCGTCGGGGTCACAAGCTATTCCAGCACAACAGCATTGACTGGGAACAGCTTGCAGTGGCAGCAGGACACGGGATCAGGCCCCTTTTAGAGAGATACAGAGGACTGGTGGACTTGCTCTCACACCCAAGGAGTGCTTACGTCGAGGAGTGGGTTAGGGTGTTCTACGCGACACTCTACGTCTCTGAGGGTCGTCGCTCGATTCACTTCATGTTCATGGGGCGAATCCACGACGTATCCCGAGACCTGATGGGCAGACTGCTTGGTGTGGAGCTCTCCACTACGTGCCTGCACCAGATAGTCTACGGAGATGCAGATCCGCCGAGGAGGCCACTGACTGGAGGAGTGGCACCGCCCCTCGAGAAGATCAGAGGTCTGTTCACACAGTCGTTCACACCTGACCAGCCGAGGGTGCCAGCGCTTCTCACCCCAGCAGCTCGGACAGTTCACCACGTCCTCAGGCGTACCCTGCTACCGAGGTCCGGCTACTTGGAGGGTTTCACGAGCCTTCAGCAGACCATCCTGTTCTATGTGATGAACGGGATGGAGTTCGACATAGTAGACATTCTGATCTGCGAGATGGAGGACGTGATCACCGACGGAGTTGGGATGCTACGACAGCTGGTCTTTGGTCACTGGATCTGTCACCTTCTTCACCAGCTGGTTCCATAGGACACTCCAGGAGTCTCTCAGCTGACGGAGATGCACGTGACCCGGTTCAGCCACTACCGAGTCCCCACTCCGGGAGACCGCCGCCTTGGACGCCCCGTCGAGCGTGAGGTTCGAGACAGACTGTCAGAGGAGGACTGGGCAGAGCTGACTCAGGAGGACGCAGAGCTGGCACAGGCAGAGGCTCAGGGAGGAGACCTACAGCACGTATGGTCGGATAGCGACACTAGTGACAGTGTCGAGGAGTACTTCCCTCCTGCTCCTCCCTCATCGAGGCAGCACGACGCAGAGGCAGGAGGCTCAGCTGCTCCACCACCTACACCTCCTCCAGTGTCAGAGGCTCAGGTGACTCAGCCGTCAGAGCTCACCACCTTACTTCAGCGGATGGCTCAGCAGCAGGAGCTGCAAGCAGCTCGACAGGAGCAGCTTCAGAGGCAGCAGCAGGAGATGCAGCTGGAGATCGCCCGTCAGAGGCGAGAAGACACCGACAGGTTCACCAACCTTGTCGATCAGATGACGCGACACACTCTGGACCAGCAGCAGCAGACTCAGCAGATGCTGTTGGGCATCCTGGGGTTGGTCACCAACCTCTACCAGCAGACTGGAGTGGCTCTTCCACCTCAGCACTTGGGACTCAGTCAGGCTCCAGGTGCACCCCCACTAGCACCAGCTCCAGTACTGTCACCGACGTCGCTCCAGTCCTCACCTCTTCCGGCAGTACCTCCACCGGCGCCAGCAGTCTCAGCGGATCCCCCAGCAGCTCCAGCTCCAGCTCCAGCCCCCACAGCAGCTCCAGCTCCTCCCGCTCCAGCTCCAGCACCAGCGACATCCACCTCCAGCAGCTCCGGCGACAGCACCGTCGACGCCGACCGCTTCACCATCGCCAGGAGCGCGCCTGAGTCGTAGTCACTCGACTTTCCTTTTTGGTGCCTTGATGCCAAAGGGGGAGAAGAGTTAGAGTCAGGAGGAGGTTAGCTTAGTTCTAGGGGGAGTACTTGGTTCTAGGGGGAGTGTCTATCCCTTTTTGCTACTTTATTGGAGATTATTATTATTTGCTATTATTGTACTCCGGGTGCTACTCTGTGCTCTTACGCTTTATTAATTATTATTTGAGCCTTCGAGTCACTTGTGCTGCAATTTGTACTTGTTATGTTTCCTTTTTGAGCATTGCGTTTTAATTTCATACTCTACTCGTTGTGTTGTCATCAATCACCAAAAAGAGGGAGATTGAAAGCATCTAGGCCCCCGTGAGATATGGTTTCGGTGATTAATGACAACTGTTCGTTATTACTAATGAGTTTGTGGATGCAAGGTTTCACGTACATCACATCAAACATTAAATGAACTATCTATTCACACCATCTACTGCTCATTGGATACAAATGGAGACCCCTCAACGATCCATTCTAAGGTGTTATTCGATACTCATGAAAACTAAATGAAGAACTCATACAACGACTCTACTTTATCAAAATTGGCAACACAAGGAGCTTACACTTCATCGTAATATCATTTCAAACAAGTGTCAAAGAGGTCACTCAAGAAGATTCTAAAAGATCAACTCAAAAAAACTCGAAGCAAACAAGTTGCATTCACCGGATCATCCGATGTCTTGCAAAATGACTACATCGGTCGAGTTTGAGTTGGCAGAAGAGGAAGACCTCAGAGCCCAGTAAACATCGGATCATCCGATGTGAAGGAAGTGGCACATCGGTTGCTTTCAACAGAAGGATAATTTCTGAGTAATTCTGAAGATCAACTCACCGGATCATCCGATGATAAAGTAAGTGTACATCGGTCAAATTCAACAGAAACAATATTTCTGACCCAATTCTGAAGATCAACTCACCGGATCATCCGATGATAAATTGAAGTAACATCGGTCGATTAAAAGATCCAACGGTTATATCCAACGGTCACATCTAACACGTGACATCAGCTAATTTGGAATTCGACCGATGCTCATATAAAGGGGTACATCGGAGGATCCGATGTTCACTGAAAAAGTCTGCCCACTTTTCCAACGGCTATCTCGTGTGGGCTGGCTATAAATACCCCTCCAACCGGCCATTTCGACAAGTCTTGATCACCAGAGCCTCTCTAGACATTCTCAAGCATTCAAGACCAAGAGCTACCACTTCCACACTTCAAAACCTCTTGTACTCCAACTATAGGTTATATCTAGCGAGAGAGAAGCTTGTGTGCGTCCATTCTTGGTGATTGGAATCTCTAGGCTAGTGAGAGAGAGTGTCTTGGTGACTTCTCTCACCTTGTAAACGTTGGAGGAAGAAGAGATCACTCCGGAGCTTACCAAGGTGTTTGTGGAAGCCCGGAAGATCACCGTTGTACAAGGCTTGAGCTCCACCTTGCCGGAGAAGGCGAACGGAGAAAGATAGTGGATTCCCTCGTCTTGGTGGCTTGGGAGTGGCTATACCCTTTGGTGGGTGCCACAACGTGGACGTAGGAAGATTTTTGTGATCTTACCGAACCACGGGAAAAATCGCCGTGTCTCCGAGTCTCCGCGGGAGTTTGCATTTTTCTCCTCACCCCTTACTATTACGCTTTTACTATTCCGCACTTAACTCTCTTGCTTGCGTAGTTAGTTTGCATAGGGAATTGGGCTTCAACCATTAAAGTTTTAAATTGCTCCAAAATTTTAAAAAGCCCAATTCACCCCCCCTCTTGGGCGTTTCGATCCTTACACTAACAATGGTGCTCTTGTTCAAAACCCCCACCCCAACGTACCTGCTGCCGTAGGCAATAGGGCATGCTTTCATGCGGGAAAGTAGGCCACTTCGCTAACCAGTGCCCGAGGAGAGGCCCTAGACAGCAAGGTAAAGTGCCCAAGCAGAACCAGCGACCAAACGGAGGGGACAACCAAGGGAACCGTGGACCGCAGAACTACGCTCGTGGCCACGTAAACCATGTCACTGTTGAGGAAGCACAACAAGCTGAGGACGTCGCAATTGGTATGCTCCTTGCCAACTCCAACCCAGCCACAATTTTATTTGATTCCGGAGCATTGCATTCCTTCATATCATCCAAATATGTTGACAAACATCATCTACCCGTATCCCACTTAGAATGTAATATGTTAGTTAATTCTCCCGGAGGAGAAATGAGGACTAATATAGTATGTCCTAAAGTAAGCCTTAAAATAAGGGGGGGTAGACTTTCTTGCCAACCTTATTGTCTTGGACTCCCACGGGATTGACATCATACTCGGAATGGATTGGTTAAGCAAGCACAATGGAGTAATCCAATGTGCTGAAAGAAGCGTGCAGTTGACAAACGAGCACAGAATTTGTGTCGAGTTTGAGTCAGCCCAGCAAACAACCGAACGGGCAAATTTGAACCACGTCGAAGGAGCAACATTGGACAACATTCCAGTGGTTCACGAATTTTCGGACGTGTTCCCGGAAGAGCTTCCAGGTATGCCACCTGACCGGGACATCGAGTTTGCCATAGATTTGGTACCCGGAACTGCACCCATAGCCAAAAGACCCTATAGGATGCCCGTCAACGAGCTAGTTGAACTCAAGAAGCAAATTCAAGAACAGTTGGAGAAGGGTTTTATCCGTCCAAGCTCGTCACCATGGGGAGCTCCGGTGCTCTTCGTGGACAAGAAGGATGGAACCCAAAGAATGTGCGTGGACTACAGGTCTCTCAATGAGGTGACAATCAAGAATAAATACCCTCTGCCCCGTATAGAGGACCTGTTCGATCAAATGAAAGGAGCCCGAGTGTTCTCCAAGATTGATCTTCGGTCGGGATACTTCCAGCTGAAGATTAAGCCCTCCGATATACCTAAGACAGCCTTTCAGACACGGTATGGTTCATATGAATATACCGTTATATCCTTTGGATTGACGAATGCACCCGCATACTTCATGTACCTTATGAACAAGGTTTTCATGGAGTACTTGGACAAGTTCGTAGTGGTTTTCATTGACGATATTATGGTGTATTCAAAAAGTGAGGAGGAGCATGAAGAACATCTGAGATTGACCTTGCAGAAGTTGCGTGAGCATCAATTGTATGCCAAGCTCAACAAGTGTCAATTCTGGCTAAAAGAAATATCTTTCCTAGGTCATATTATCTCCGAGGAGGGGTATTGGTTGATCTTGGAAAGGTGAGAGATGTTCTGAAGTGGGACCAACCAAAGAGCGTGAGGGATATTCGGAGTTTCCTTGGGATGGCAGGATACTATCGGTGCTTCATTAAAGACTTCTCTAGGATAGCAAAACCTATGACGGAGTTGCTAATGAAGGGAAAAGTCTTTCAATGGACACAAGCCTGCCAAGAAAGTTTTGAGGAACTCAAGAAAAGGCTAACCACAGCACCAGTTCTGGTATTGCCAGACGTAAGCAAGTGCTTTGACATATATTGTGACGCATCCAGACAAGGACTCGGATGTGTGCTCATGCAGGAAGGAAAAGTGGTAGCCTATGCCTCACGACAATTAAAGAAGCACGAGCTTAACTATCCTACGCATGATTTGGAGTTAGCAGCAGTGGTGCATGCATTGAAGATTTAGAGACATTATATCCTTGGTCATCGATGTGAGATCTATACGGATCATAAAAGCCTCAAGTACATATTCACACAAACGGACTTGAATTTGAGGCAACGTCGATGGTTAGAGCTCATCAAGGATTATGATGTTGGAATCAACTATCACCCCGGAAAGGCCAATGTAGTAGCTGATGCATTGAGCCGAAAGGGAGCATGTCACCAGCTCACGGTTCGGGAACTACCACCCAAACTACGTAAGGAGTTCGAACGGTTACACCTCGGATTCTTGAATAACATGGAAATATTAGAGATCCACTCCTCATTGGAGCAAGAAATAAGAAAGGGCCAAGCAATGGACGAGGAGATCAAAGAGATCAAGGAAAGGATCCGACAAGGGATAGAGAAGGATTTCAAGGAGGATGAAAAGGGTACGCTCTGGCTAGGAAAAAGGATTTGTGTGCCAAACATAAGACACCTTCGCGACATGATATTGAAGGAGGCACATGATTCACCCTATTCTATACATCCCGGAAGCACCAAAATGTACAAGGATTTGAAAACTTGTTATTGGTGGGATGGTATGAAGAGGGATATAGCCGAATACGTTGCCCTATGCGACACATGCCAACGGGTGAAGGCCAAACACCAAAAACCCGCTGGATTGTTGCAACCTCTGAGAATACCCGAATGGAAGTGGGAGGACATTAGTATGAACTTCATCGTCGGATTGCCACATACTCAGTCGGGATACGACTCCATCTGGGTCATTGTGGACCGATTGACGAAAACCGCCCATTTTCTTCCGGTAAAGACCAGTTACAATGTTGCACAATTGGCAGAGTTGTACATGGAGCAGATCGTGTGCCATCACGGAGTTCCGAAGAGGATAGTCTCCGATCGAGGTTCTCAGTTTACCTCTAGATTCTGGAGGAAGCTGCAGAAAGCCATGGGTACACGACTGGATTTTAGCTCCGCCTACCACCCACAAACAGATGGACAAACCGAAAGGACAAACCAAATTTTGGAGGACATGTTGAGAGCTTGCGCCTTGAAACGTGGGCGTAGTTGGGATAGGAGTTTACCGTATGCCAAATTCTCCTATAACAACAGCTATCAAGCTAGCTTGAAGATGTCGCCTTTCGAAGCCTTATATGGTAGACGGTGTAGAACGCCACTGTTCTGGAACGAGACTGGAGAGAACCAGTTGTTTGGACCCGAAGTACTACAAGAAGCTGAAAAGCAGGTCCAAACGATGCGGGAGAACTTAAAGGCTGCTCAGTCACGACAGAAAGACTATGCGGACAATAGGCGTAGGAAGTTGACATTTGAAGTAGGAGACTTCGTATACCTTAAGGTATCGCCTATCCGAGGCCAACGACGTTTCAATGTCAAAGGCAAGCTAGCACCTCGCTACATCGGACCATTTAAGATTTTGGACAAGCGAGGAGAAGTAGCCTATCAACTAGAGCTCCCAAACCACCTCTCCGACGTACATGACGTGTTTCATGTATCCCAGCTCAAGAAGTGCTTGAGAGTACATAAGGAACAAGTGTCAATGGGAGAGCTTGAACTTCAAGAGGACCTGACTTACGCAGAACACCCTGTCCGAATCTTGGACGTAAAGGAAAGGGTCACCCGAAACAAGGTGATTCGATGGAGCAAGGTACAATGGAGCCATTGCACCGAAGCTGAAGGCACATGGGAGCGTGAAGAGGATATCAAGGCAGAATTCCCCCATCTATTTCCTACTAACGAATCTTGAGGGCGAGATTCAATTTAAGGGGGGTAGATTTGTGACACCCTCATCTCGGGTGTCAGCATATGTCCATGTTTTATGAAGAAGAAAACATTTTAAGAAAAGAAGGAACAGAGACAGATATCAAAAGGATAGCCAATAAAGCTCTCAGAGAAGCACCGGAAGCAACTTCCACGGCCAGCAGACCACGAGGCGTGTTCGAAGCTCATCCCTGAGAAATTGGGAGAGGACCGCCGCTAAACTGGCTACGTGGCAGGCTCGGGGGTCACCTCCGCAATTGGAAAGAGGTCCGACCCTGTGGGACACGTGTTGCCCACGGAGCTAGCCTCTGCGGAAGAAGCAAAGGCATTTTTCGTAGGACACATGTCACCTTTGGAGCTAGTCCTCGCGGACGTCAGAGGACCAGTCGTACGGGATACGTGTTGATCTCGGAACCCATCTCCGAGAAGTTCAATTCTATCAAACACGTGCCGCCACCGGAGCTTATCTCCGGGAGGTCCGTCGCTGCTGGACACGTGTCGACCTCGGGGCATGTCCCTGGAGAAAAGAAGAGAGGAAAGACCGGCGCCAACACATGGCGTGCGCGGAGCTCACCTCCAAAGGAGGGGAGAGGTCTCGGTCGATTGACACGTGGCACAACCGGAGCTCGTCTCTGCCTAGAAGGAGATACCAGGCCCCGGAAGGACACGTGGAGCCTCCGGAGCTCATCGCGGTGAAGGTAACGAGTTCTGGAGCGGTTTTTACGCGTAAACATACCGGTACGCAACAGAAACCGAACTAAATTCCACGACGTTACTAAAAATAATACGTTAGGATCCAACAAAGATCTGAATAAGACTCTTATTCGGGATACAATCAGATTAGGACTCTTCTTTTCCCGATTATAAATAGAACCCAAAACCTCTGGCCGAAAACACAAACTTCTTTTTCAACTCCTGAGCCGACGACTTAGAGCCCTAGCCCTAACTCGTCGAGTAAACCATCGCCGAAGCGAAACAAGGGAGATCATTGGAGGAGAACCGAGTGGTCTGAGGAGGACCTTGAAGTCAAGAAGAACGTGAGGTAGGACTTCAATACCGCCTTACGATATCATTGTGTTTCTTTGCATCCGTTCTTTGATTCCTTTCGAACAGAAGCCTTCTCGTGGGCAGATCACTTGATGATCAGTTTGATCTAAAGACAAGATCATTGCCACGTCCACCCTTGATCCGAACACCTCTGTCCATGCAAGCCATGCAAGAGCACACCAATCTAATAAAAATCATAGGATAGCATGCATGTGCATCATCACATCTAGTTTTGTGCATGATATTGATTGCTGTGAATCTTGTATGCACGTGATTCCACCTAGCATGACAAGCTCAGGGAGCCGTCTACGACGAACTGCAGCAACCAGGTTTTGAGATTCAAGAACCCCCGGAACCGCAAGAACAAGGCAAGTGCTCCTTGACCGTATTGTTCCTATGTTTTGGGTAAAACTGTTTTATTTTGTGAAAAGGTGTGCGTACTGAGTCAAACATGACGGGAAGCCCTTTTATAGGAGTTTACTAGTTTTGATTAAACCACCCTTGTCGCCTGGGAAGTTTGTGAGACCTATGTGTGCTGAATACATTGGCAATTTGGATAAAAGTTTTGAATATTGCCAAAACATTCTTCTGTGGCAAGGTCCGACAAGTTCTTTGTTAGGTCCACCAAGTGTTGACAAGGTCCAACGCAAGGTCCGGAGAGCTCCTGCAAGGTCCGGAGAGCTTCTGTGAGGTCCGAAGCTTGTTTTTAGGGAGCTCCCGTGAAGTTCAACTCGTAGAACTGCAGCATCTTGTTTTTGCTTTTAACTCGCAATGTTTCAAACTTGCTTTATGGGAAGCTTTGCTTAGTATTAATTTGCTAAGTTTTTGGTGTGTTTTGGTGGTTATGGCTGTTATCATTTGATATGGTTTGCAACATGCTTATGTGACGTGCTCATGTAAGGTGTTGTGGTTTTCGAACTAACGTGAGTCAAGTCGAGGACTTGTGCTCGGAAGAATTGGTTGTTTATTCATGTGCAGGTGTTGCTTGAGTTCAAGACATGGCTGGTGACGGGATCCTTGGACTAGTCTCAGGGAGGAGATGAGGTTCCAACAACCAAGTTCGGGAGGAGTTGTGGTTGAGTTGATCGGGAGGTCGCGCAGCATGTTTGGATCAAGGGCAGTGCATATGAAGGTTGCGTGTACGTCATTAGAAGGTGTTTGCACGTGTGCAAGGAGTGCATGGACGTGGCAACATTGCTCCAAGGCGTGATGAAGAGAAGTGGACGTAAAGAATTGGTCGAAAAGATCCAACCGGCTGGATTGCGTACTCAGGCTGAGGCTGAATCGGATATGGCTCAAATATGGAAGATTTGAGTTGGTTATGATAGGATTTCGTGCTACGCACGAAGTTGAGTTGTTTTAGGAATGTTTAGGATGATCCTAAGGTGTTTGGAAGTCTCACGATTGCTTCTATCTGCGAATAGGAGAGTCCTGAGCAGTTACGGTAAGTTAGGATACGAGTCAAATTAGGAGTAGGAGTCCTAGATTGGATTGTTTAGCCTGAGGGCTGGCTATAAAAGCAAGAGAGGCCAGAGCTCTCATGGGTAGAGAACTTTGGGCTGTTCCTATTGTGTTTCTATTGAATAAAGTTCATAGTTTCGAGTAGCTTTTGTGCTTTGTTCGTCCGACTTGTTTTTCGTCAAGTCTTTCTCGCCGAGTTTCTGGACAGACCGACGTTTTTTCGGTGTTTTGTTCATAACTCGAGTTTTACAGATGCGATTGACGTGATTCTTTTTTGGTTGTCTTCACAACTCAATTATCTATCATCTGTGAAATTTCCATGAGCCTTGGATCTGTAGTTTTTGATATACACGAGTTTCTTTGCAGCGTTGCAGATCTGTTTTATATCGGGTAAAACAGATTGATCTTCGTTTAATGTTTTGATCGTATCTCAAGTTTTACTTCGTGTTTTCAAGTGATTCTTGTTGCATTAGATCCGTGACTTTATTCTCTACCTCTCTACTTGATTTGTCACGGTTGAACATGTTTGAAAACACTTGCACACACGGTTTCTTTAACCGATTGATTTTTTGTTGAGGGGTTTTTGTTGTTTCCGCTGCGAAAAGTTTTAATCTACCATTTACCCCCCTCTGGTAGCTTTTCACGTGCTCTTTAATCCTACAATTGGTATCAGAGCCAAGGTGCTCTAATCTTTGTGATTTGCACGTGTTTTGACTAACCATCATGGAGAAGTACTCCGCAAAACCTTGTGTGTTCAATGGCATCGATTTTCAGGTTTGGAAGGCGCGGATGGAGGCCTACATACAGGCGCAAGGCTTTGCCATATGGGAAAAGGTATACCGGAACTTTAATGTACCACCCAACGATCAAGTTACGGCTGCGAACATGAGAGATGTTGACAACAACAACAAGGCTCGCAACTTGATCATCCAAGGATTGACTCAAAGCGATTTCGACTGTGTTGCACACCTCCGATCTGCATATAATGTTTGGAAAGCTCTTTGTGACTACTATGAAGGATCCAATACGATCAAGGAGGTAAGGCAAGATATGTTCAAGAAAGAATACATGCGTTTTGAGATGCAACCTGGTGAGTCAATTGACGACCTTTTTGCTCGCTTTAATAAAATTCTCAGCAACTTGCGTAGTGTCAATGTTAACTTTTCAAATGCTGAAAATGCTAGACAATTGTTAGGAGCATTAGATATATCAATTTGGAAGATGAAAGTTACATCTATTCGTGAATCTACTGTCATGAGTTCTCTTACTTTAGACGTGCTTTATTCTAAATTGAAAACTCATGAAATTGACATCATCTCACGTAAAAACCCCAACAAGTCTATTTCATTTGTTTCGCAACGTGACATGTCTAGTTCTAGTCAATCATCATCTAGTGGTGCACTCTCTTTGCTGTCCTCTCTAACCCTTGAACAGATTGAAGAGTTTCCAGTGGAGGAGCTTGCACTCTTCTCTACTCGGTTCTCAAAAGCATTGCAAAATGTGAGAACTAAAAGGAGAGGAAGCTCCGAACCTCAACGATGTTTTGAATGTGGTAAGACGGGACATTTTCATACGGAGTGCCCTAACCTTTCAGGTCCGACTTCACGTGAAGAAAAGCAAACAAGGCCGGAGAAATCGTTTGCAAAGAATAAGAAGAAGAAAGATTTATCAATGCGCGACATAGTGCATAGTATGATCTCTGCACTTCAAGATTTTGGCTCAAGTGATGTGGACACCGGTAGTGATGAAGATGAAGAAGCTATGGCAAATATGTGCTGCATGGCGAGCAAGTCAAGTTCAAGCTCCGAGGAGGCAGAACACAACAGCGACGATGAAGAGGTATGTCCCACTTGCGAAGAAATGTGTGATGCTATTTCTCGTGCCACTGTTATATTAAAGAAAAAGGATAAAAAACTTAGGAACAATGCTGTTAAAATTGAATCACTAGAATCTGAAATTAATCGTTTAAAAATTTTGATTCCTAGTGATGATTCTTGTTCCTCATGTGATTTGATTTATGAACAATTATCTTCTTTAAGAAGTGCACACACATCTACACTTGATAAACTTGAACTTGAAATTGAAAAGAACAAAGAGCTTGCTGCACTTAATGATAAAAATTTGAAAGATGCTTGTTGTTCTACAATTGATTTGCATTGTTCTTCATGTGATGATCTGAATAAGAAACTAAATGATGCTATGAATGAGATTTCTATTTTGAACAATGCTTTACGTGTGCATGAAGTTAAATATTGTTCAAATTGTAAACTAAAAGGAAAAACTTCATGTGAAAACTGCTTTGATCTGTCCAATAAACTTGATGACATACATAGGACACTAGATCGGTTTTCTAATGCAAATAAGAACCTAAACTTGCTGCTGAATTCTTCCAAGTCTTGTAATGATAAAACTGGTTTAGGTTTTAATTCTCATGCTCATGCTAAGGCACACCCACCTAAAGTTGTAAAGTCATTAGGAAGCGGTTTGATTCAAACAGCTCCTAGACAAAAAGAGGTGATTTTCAAATCTGCAGGAGTACTGTCCCATTCGGGTTCTAATAAACGTGTTGCTTGCTCATCTAGACATGATAATAAGGTTATTTTTCATTGTACCTACTGTAGTAGAGATGTCATGTCATGGATTTTTGTTATAGACTAGCTAAACACGATAAGAAACAAAGAATACTTGCTAGATCACATAACAACCAAGCAAAATCTGCTAGACCGAATGTTCGGAGCTTGCAGCCTGCTGTAATGAGTCAAAAACTTGCTCCCGGACCTACTGATTTTTGTGCTACATATAACACATCTTCTAAGTCAATAGTTGGGAACAAAAATTTTCGATGTTTGGCTCATAAACCTGCTGTACCTTCTCAGCTTTCACGTGTTATTCCTGCTGGACGTCGTGTGACTCAGTACTGGATTCCTAAAAGTCTTTTAACTAACCCTAGTATTGGGTCATCGACGTATTGTGCTGCTGTGTATGTTTCACATTTGAGGAAGGAGAACATTTGGATTGTGGATTCAGGTTGCTCACGCCACATGACCGGTAACAAAGAATGGTTCTCCTCTCTCTCTTTTGTGTCACGTGTAGAAAATGTTACTTTCGCCGATAACTCTTCTACTCCCATAATTGCTAAAGGTTCGGTTAGAGTAAACAATCTCTACACTTTGAAAAATGTGGCACTTGTTAAAAATTTGAAATACAACTTGCTTTTGGTTTCACAATTGCTAGATGAAAATCTAGAGGTTAGCTTTGCTAAAAATTGCTGCAAGGTTGTAGATTCAAAAGGTGAGCTTTTGTTTAACATGTCTAGGTTTGGAAGAGTTTTTAAAACTGATTTTGATTTGTCAACTTCTAAGCATTGGTGTCTAGTTGCTAATGATACAAAGGATCTATATTTTTGGCATCATAGACTTGGTCACATAGGCTTTGATCATCTCACTCGTGTTAGTGCTCTCGATCGCATAGTGGGCTGCCGAAGCTTAAAAGGGACAATGATATTGTGTGCTCTTCTTGTAGACATGCTAAGTTTGTTGCAGGTTCACATGCTCCTCTCACAATCACCATGACAGCTGAACCGGGACAACTTTTACATCCTGACACAGTAGGTCCGGCACGTGTTCAATCCTTCGGAGGTAAATGGTATGTGCTTGTGATTGTTGATGATTATTCCAGATATTCTTGGGTTTATTTTATGGCATCTAAGAATGAAGCTTTTAGTCATTTTAGAACTTTATTTCTTAGATTATCTATTGATCACCCAGAATCATTAAAAGCAATTAGAAGTGATAACGGAACTGAATTTAAAAACCAATCCTTTGATCACTTTTGTGCTGAAAATAGAATAGATCATCAATACTCTTCACCCTATGTACCACAACAAAATGGTGTCGTAGAAAGAAAGAACAGGACCTTAGTTGAGATGGCTAGGATTATGCTTGATGAATATCAAACTCCTAGAAAATTTTGGGCTGATGCAATTGCAACCGCTTGTTATGTCTCAAATCGTGTTTTCTTGCGTGCTAAGCTTGGAAAAACACCATATGAGCTCCGGTTTGGACATAGGCCTAGTGTTACACACTTTAGGGTTTTTGGTTGCAAATGCTTTGTTAAGAAACATGGTAATCTTGATAAATTTGAAGCTAGATCTGTTGATGGCATGTTTCTTGGTTATCCATCTCATACTAGAGGCTACCGTGTGCTTTTACTTGACACTAACAAAATTATGGATACTTGCGAGGTTTCTTTTGATGAAGCTAGCCCAAGTACTAGCTCCGATATTGCAGGTCCGGATCCATATCCGCAGGGGGAGAGTATTTTTATTGAAGAAGATGAAGAAGTGGTGCTGCTGCCCGAAAACTCGGAAGTAAATAACGATCAAGCTGCTGATTTTGCACCACAACCAGCACCAACAGTCACTACTGCCAGTTCGGACCTTCCTCAATCAACAAGCTCTCCTAATCAAAGGTCCGAACATGAAGAAGAAGATACTTGTGAAGTGTCTACTCCCCTCCGAGTACTCAAAAGTCATCCTCCACAACAAATCATTGGAAGCTTGCATGAACGAGTCACTCGGTCCAGGTTTTGCGATCCAAACTCTCATGCTCATTCTGCTTTTGTTGCTTCTTTTGAACCCAAGGATATATCACACGCACTCACTAATGAATCTTGGATTAATGCCATGCAAGAAGAGTTAGAAAATTTTGAAAGAAATAATGTTTGGAAACTTGTACCTCCACCTCAAGGTCACACATTAATTAGAACTAAATGGATATTTAAAAATAAGCAAAGTGGGGATGGGGTTGTGGTTAGGAATAAAGGTAGGTTGGTTGCTCAAGGTTTCACTCAAATTGAAGGTCTAGATTTTGATGAAACATTTGCTCCTGTTGCTAGATTAGAAGCTATAAGAATTTTATTAGCATTTGCTGCATCTAAAGGTTTCAAGTTATATCAAATGGATGTTAAAAGTGTTTTTCTTAATGGCTACATAGAGGAGGAGGTTTATGTTAAGCAGCCACCGGGTTTTAAAAATCCAAATTTTCCTAATCATATTTACAAAGTGTCTAAAGCCTTGTACGGTCTAAAACAAGCCTCTAGAGCATGGTATGATAGGTTAAAAACATTCTTACTTGAAAAGGGGTTTACCATGGGCAAGGTTGATAAAACTCTTTTTATACTTAAGCATGACAATGACTCATTATTCGTTCAAGTGTATGTGGATGATATTATCTTTGGTTGTGCTTCTCATGATCTCGAGTCCAAGTTTTCAGCTATGATGAGTTCAGAATTTGAGATGAGTATGATGGGAGAACTCACATACTTTTTGGGGCTGCAAATCAAGCAAAAAAAAGAAGGAACTTTTGTGCATCAAACTAAGTATACAAAGGACCTTCTTAAGCACTTCAACATGGACAAATGCAAGCCTCTTCGGACACCAATGGGAACAACAACAACACTTGAATTTGACGAAGATGGTGACCCGGTCAATAAAAAAGAATACAGAAGTATGATTGGATCAGTTTTGTATCTCACGGCGTCAAGACCGGACATATAATTCAGCGTATGTCTTTGTGCACGTTTTCAAGCTTCTCCACGTGCTTCACATCACCAAGCCATCAAAGGGATTCTCAGGTACCTACATGGAACTCAAGAATTTGGCATTTTTCTTCCTTCTTCCTCAACCGTTTCTTTGAAAGCTTTTTCGGATGCTGATTTTGGGGGTTATAGGATTGATAGGAAAAGTACTTCGGGTGCTTGTCATTTTCTTGGTAATTCGCTTGTTGCTTGGTCCTCTAGAAAACAAAGTTCAGTTGCACAATCCACGGCCGAATCTGAATATGTAGCTGCGGCTAGCGCTTGCTCACAAATTCTTTGGATTGTTCAACCACTTAAGGACTATGGGGTTGATTTAGATAGTGTTCCACTGTTTTGTGATAACACTAGTGCAATTTGTATTGCTAAAAACCCCCATGAAACACTCTAGAACTAAGCACATTGACATTAGGTATCACTTTCTTCGTGATAATGTTGAAAAAGGAAACATTGTGCTTCACCATGTCGATAACGAACAACAATTGGCTGATATTTTTACAAAACCTTTGGATTTCACTCGTTTTTGTTTCATTCGTAGTGAAATAGGAGTTATGCATCCTCATGGCTTAAATTGAGGGGGGGGGGTTTGAAACTTTGAAAGTCTATGTGTGAATCTGAAACTAAAATAATATGAGCATAGTATTTCATACATATATGACTTTGTGATTCCTTTTACAGGCTTAAAGTTCTTACTACATTACTCATGTTATACATTTTGTAGTTTTTGCCATGACTAGTAATTGGAATAATTACTTACACTAAATCTGGTCATGATCGAACTTTCTTGCTGTTTTGAACTTGTTGCGTGCTCACAAGTGCTTTTAATAATAAAAAATTAATCAAGTGATCAGCTCACATGTTGAGTTTTCAAATAAAAAATTGAGAAAAGATCAAGAGAATATGCATGCATCGCACTTCTTCTTTTGAGATTGCTTATCATTGCACTAAGATATGAACTTGGAAGGAATTGTGTATGACTAAACCATGTCCTTAAGCTTCTGATTGTAAAATGACATAGGCTTGGCTTGGTTGGTTAGAATAAGGCTGATGCGGCATATAATCTCTTGCAAATATCATATGATCAACTTTGTGGCTTAAATGATTATGAATAATAAAAATGCAGCAACAAGTGTCATGTTTTCAGGTTTTGAAATAGTTGAGTAAGTGAGATCATGACTTGCTTAAACTGAAAAATACATTTGATCTCTAGCATGGCTTACACTACTTTATGTATCTCATTGATGTGATAGTGTAAGTAACCTGATAGTATGACTTGGATGAGCTTTTTTTGTATGTATATGTTATAATATGCTCATAACATTTAAAAATCTCTTTTGAACCTTGCTGAATACATTGTCAAAGGGGGAGAAATATGTATAAGGAGAGATTTTTTTTACACTTTGCATATGTTATACACTTTCTTCCTTCTCTGATTTTAAAAAAATGGGAAAAAATTAATAAAGGGGGAGAAATGAGTTTTCAAAGCTTTTCAAAACTTTTCATAAGCCAATGTTCGGATTTTAATCGGTGTTGCCAATGCATTCATCAAGGGGGAGATTGTGAGACCTATGTGTGCTGAATACATTGGCAATTAGGATAAAAGTTTTGAATATTGCCAAAACATTCTTCTGTGACAAGGTCCGACAAGTTCTTTGTTAGGTCCGCCAAGTGTTGGCAAGGTCCGACGCAAGGTCCGGAGAGCTCCTGCAAGATCCGGAGAGCTTCTGTGAGGTCCGAAGCTTGTTTTTAGGGAGCTACTGTGAAGTTCAACTCGTAGAACTGCATCGTATTGTTTTTGCTTTTAACTCGCAATGTTTCAAACTTGCTTTATGGGAAGGTTTGCTTAGTATTAATTTGCTAAGTTTTTGGTGTATTTTGGTGGTTATGGCTGTTATCATTTGATAAGGTTTGCAACATGCTTATGTGACGTGCTCATGTAAGGTGTTGTGGTTTTCGAACTAACATGAGTCAAGTCAAGGACTTGTGCTCGGAAGAATTGGTTGTTTATTCATGTGCAGGTGTTGCTTGAGTTCAAGACATGGCTGGTGACGGGATCCTTGGACTAGTCTCAGGGAGGAGATGAGGTTCCAACAACCAAGTTCGGGAGGAGCTGTGGTTGAGTTGATCAGGAGGTCGCACAGCATGTTTGGATCAAGGGCAGTGCATATGAAGGTTACGTGTACGCCATTAGAAGGTGTTTGCACGTGTGCAAAGAGTGCATGGACGTGGCAACATTGTTCCAAGGCGTGATGAAGAGAAGTGGACGTATAGAATTGGTCGAAAAGATCCAACCGGCTGGATTGCGTACTCAGGCTGAGGCTGAGTCGGATATGGCTCAAATATGGAAGATTTGAGTTGGTTATGATAGGATTTCGTGCTAGGCACGAAGTTGAGTTGTTTTAGGAATGTTTAGAACGATCCTAAGGTGTTTGGAAGTCTCACGATTGCTTCTATCTGTGAATAGGAGAGTCCTGAGCAGTTACGCTAAGTTAGGATACGAGTCCAATTAGGAGTAGGAGTCCTAGATTGGATTGTTTAGCCTGAGGGCTGGCTATAAAAGCAAGGGAGGCCAGAGCTCTCGTGGGTAGAGAACTTTGGGCTGTTCCTATTGTGTTTCTATTGAATAAAGTTCATAGTTTCGAGGAGCTTTTGTGCTTTGTTCGTCCGACTTGTTTTTCGTCAAGTCTTTCTCGCCGAGTTTCTGGACAGACCGACATTGCTTCGGTGTTTCATTCATAACTCGAGTTTTACAGATGCGATTGACGTGATTCTTTTCGGGTTGTCTTCACAACTCAATTATCTATCATCTGTGAAATTTTCACGAGCTTTAGATCTGTAGTTTTTGAGATACACGAGTTTCTTTGCAGCGTTGCAGATCTGTTTTATATCGGGTAGAACAGATTGATCTTCGTTTAATGTTTTGATCGTATCTCAAGTTTTACTTCGTGTTTTCAAGTGATTCTTGTTGCATTAGATCCGTGACTTGATTATCTACCTCTATACTTGATTTGTCACGGTTGAACACGTTTGAAAACACTTGCACACACGGTTTCTTTAACCGATTGATTTTTGCTGAGGGGTTTTTGTTGTTTCCGCTGCGAAAAGTTTTAATCTACCATTCACCTCCCCCTCTGGTAGCTTTTCACGTGCTCTTCGATCCTACAAAGTTTATAAGTCGGGTATGGTTTTTGCTTTATGCTTCGCTGAGTCTATGGGATTGGGAAGCGAGATAGATGTGTCTAGCTAACTGCACTCGTATTGATAATGAGAAACTGATGTTAATAATGGACATGGATCGGAGGGAGATCTAGGCAAGCCTGGGTTTGTGAATGAGGTAGCATGAGATGGTGGTTTTGCTTGCCGTAGGTCGAAGGACCGGTTCATGCATGCACACGCCAGGATAACAGTGTCACCACAAGGCCAAGTATGGGTGCTGCTTAGCTGAGTAATTAGGTAAGTTGCTAGAGTGTTATGGACTGTGGAAGGCGCGGAGAATGGGAGTCGAGTGAGGACTGTCCTGGGAACTGCATGGCACAAGAGGGGGCCCGTGGGTCAGAGAATTGGAGATTCTAGCCTGCCGGTGAAATCTTAGTGAGTCCATACATCTAGTAACCCCTTTGTAAAGGCTATTTTGTGATCTCTTGACCATACACCGATGGATGTGTTCTGGTATAATGGAGGCTCTGCAGTCGCCGACGGGTGACGAAATCACAAACTTGTGGGTAAAGAGGTGCAAACTCTGCAGAGTCTAAAACTATCATGATAGCCGAGCTTACGGTCACGAGCACCTGGCTAAACTGCCATGATTAGTTGGGATGGTTAAAGGGAAGGTTCTTGGTTATGGATTTGGTTATGGTTTGGTTGTTGGGACTGTTGAGTCCGGGTAATGAGATGGTTGCATGACTGTGGAGTCGTGACATGAGATTGGTCTCGGTGTGAGACGAGGTTGTTTTATGAGATGAGATGGTAGCGAATACGGAAAGGTATTCATGAGATGGTAGCGAATACGAGGAGGTATTCGTGAGTGTGAATAAAGGTTGATTAATGTTCAGATGGAACACGGAAAGGGATGGAGGTATGTTGGTAATTTAATTCATGCTGGGATTACATTCATCTAAAGTTAAGTTGTTGTTTTATCATGGTTTTGTAAATTTGCTTTTCTGCAAATGAGCCTTTTTATGCCTACCTTGTTATAAGCTGCATATCATGTGTTTTTCCCGCACTTGCTGAGTACATCATTATACTCAAACTTGCATTATTACTTCATCATCAGCAGCAGGAGAAGCTTACTATGAAGATCAAGTGGAGCATCACGTCGTGTGATCTATTCTCAACCTTGCCTGTGGAGGGAGTAGAGATGGAGCCACTTCTGCTTAGATTTGCTTCCGCATTAGCTAAATTGCTTCCGCTTTAGAATAAAGACTTCTGCTACATAGAAATAAGACTTCCGCTGTAAGCATGAGTCCAAGACTCATGAGGTGTTGTAATAAACTCTGTTATTCGTGGTAATATATAATCTGAATTCAGTTTATGGAATGTATGTGTATGTGTGATGAACTTGCTGGGCTCACATATGCATTAGTTCTCGATTCCGTGGTTTTCCCACAGAATTGAGGGCGTCACAGCAGTAAATAATAAAATGGAGTCCATTTTAACTAATGAAACTTAGAAAATATGTGACTGTCCTATTGGGTGTAAACCTGTTGGTTGTAAGTGGATATTTAAAAAGAAGCTCAAACCAGATGGTACAGTCGATAAATATAAGATTAGGCTTGTAGCCAAGGGATTTACCCAAAAGGAAGGCGAGGATTTTTTCGATACTTGTTCGCTTGTTGCTAGGCTAACCACAATTCGTGTGCTTATTGCACTTGTTGCGTGTCATGATCTGCTCATCCATCAAATGGATGTGAAGACTGCTTTCCTAAATGGTGAGCTTGATGAGATCTATATGAAGCAGCCTGATGATTTTGTGGTGCCTGGACAAGATAATAAAGTATGTAAATTACGAAAATCCTTGTATGGCCTCAAACAGGCTCCAAAGCAGTGGCATGAGAAGTTCGATAGAACTATGACCTCAGCAGACTTTATGGTAAATGAAGCCGACACATGTGTGTACTATCGGTTTGGTGGGGATAAAGGAGTAATACTATGCTTGTATGTAGATGATATATTAATTTTTGGTACTAGTATCGATGTGATAAATGATGTAAAACCATTCTTGTCCCAAAATTTTGACATGAAGGATTTGGGAGAGGCCGATGTTATTTTAAACATCAAACTGATTAATGGTGAGAATGAGATTATTTTAAAACAATCTCATTATGTGGAGAACATTCTGAGTCGATTTGGATACTCAGACTCTAAAGCTTCTTCAACACCATATGATCCTAGTCTAAAGCTTCACAAGAACAAAGGACAAGGAATTAATCAATTAAGATACTCCCAAATTATTGGTTCTATCATGTATCTTGTTGGTGCAACTAGACTTGACATCTCATTTGTTGTAAGCAAATTGAGTCGATTTACTTCCAACCCTGTAAGAGATCACTGGTGTGCACTAGAACGTGTAATGAGATACTTGAGAGGTACATCATATTATGGGCTTCACTATACTGGGTACCCTGCTGTACTGGAAGGGTATAGTGACTCAAACTGGATCTCAGATGCAGATGAGATCAAAGCCACTAGTGGATATATATTCACTATTGGTGGTGTTGTAGTTTCATGGAGGTCTCGTAAACAGACTATATTGACAAAGTCTACTATGGAGGCAAAACTTGTAGCACTTGAGACAGTCACAACTGAGGCTGAGTGGCTGAAACAACTCTTGATGGACTTGCCATTAGTCGATAAACATATACCGGCTATTCTTTTGCATTGTGATATCAAAGTGCAATCGCAACTGTAGGCAATGCAAAAGAAAATTTGAATTCCTCAGGACATGTGAAACGGCGAATCAAATCCGTAAGACATTTGAAAAATATAGGAGAGATTGTCGTTGAGTATATCAATAGTAAAAGAAATCTTGCACATCCTTTTACTAAAGGATTAGCACGTGTTGTAATTGATGAAGCATTAAGAGAAATGTGTTTGAGACCCACGTGAAGTTATCATACAATGGTAACCCAAACTATTTGATCGGAGATCCCGTGAAGTAGATCTTGGGAAAAACAAGTGGTATGGATAACTAGAGAGTACTTATTTACTACTCATTTCCCGCTAGGAGATGCGTACTCTCAGTACTGCAAGTAATGATGACTTTAATGTCTTAATGTGTTCTGAGGTCTATAA
The DNA here is from genome assembly GCA_030760725.1 of Neostapfia colusana. Classification (NCBI taxonomy): domain Eukaryota; kingdom Viridiplantae; phylum Streptophyta; class Magnoliopsida; order Poales; family Poaceae; genus Neostapfia; species Neostapfia colusana. The sequence goes on along the minus strand of JASWHV010000015.1, from coordinate 8,212,867 downwards.
AGGTTGTGTACTGTCCTGCAGAGTACACTTGTAAGAACACACCTATGTCAGTTTGACTATGAGGTCGCAGTCTATGAGATGTGGGTAATCTCAAATAAACTCATGAACAGACACGAGAGCAAGACCGTAATGCTCCAACCTTAGGCATGGGCTATAAGCGCCTAGTATCAGTCATGCTTTCATGTGAAACTTACTCACACAAAACTAGCAATTCAAGGCTATGCCCATTGCAAAGTTGTGAGTATCTGAATCATGGATTGCTAGGTGTAGCTCAACCCGTAATAGGTCTACACTACAAAGCTGGTATATGAAATCCCAGAAATGTTATTTGTAGACCCTAGCTTTTGGTGGAGATTGTTGGAATTTATGCTCCTGTGCTGCTCATTTATGGGCTGATTTTATGGGCCAAACATTCCTGTGGTAAAGCGAAGGTGGTGTGCAGAGGTGGCTGGGACTTTAGTCCCACATTGCCCACCTAGATGGGTGTACCCAACATATATAGTGGCCCTATGAGAGGTTCTCAACATGAGAATAATAAGAGAAATGAAGGTTGCTACTAGGAACACAAACACACACGCACACGCGCGTTTCGCGATTTTACACGTGTGTAACGCGCGACTTGTGACGAGTTGTGTTCTATTAAGCGGTTATTTTTCTGCCACACATATATATATTGAGCGGTTATTTTCCATCACACCTAAACTGCCACGTCAACACGAGGAGTAACTGTAGGCGTAACTGCACACGCATATTATTAGTGCGTAATGCCCCATTATCACTCCCATTAGTTGCACGTTGAGAGATTTCAGGGGGGCGGTTACCTGAATTATGACAGATCGAATCTGAGGCGGTGGACTGACTTGAGTATAAAGGAGACGTCCTCTATACCAGAGACAGAAGATTGAGACTATTGACTTGCCTCTAAAAAAACAATTTTTTTTGCGCCGCCGTTCTTCGTCCTTGCCATCTCTTCATCCGCCGTGCAGCGGATTGAGGGAGAGCAGTGTCTCTGAGCCGACGCCGGTGATCTGAAGACCTGCACGGGTGCCGGCGATCAGATTTCCGGGAAGTGCGCTCTCACGACTGCTCGCGACACTTCCTTCTTCCTTGATATCTTCACTGTGAGTACATCTCTCGATCTATGAAGATTTCAATGTTTCAGTTACACCATCTGTCGTTTCATGTCGTACATAAACATATATGTTGTATAATTAATTTTTGTGTGATGCTAGTACTGGTTATGATAACTGGTATGAGATCTGTTCTTTTTATTTCTCTGCTATGTTTCATTGAATTAATTACGTGCCATGTAATTTCTGTAACGTGCGCAAGCGACGACCTAGCCGGCAGTGCTCGCCTTCGCCTAGGAGGCCTTGAGGGGGAGGGCTCCCGTCGTGCTTGCCCAAGCTACGGATTGGTCGGCGGTGCTCACCTAAGGGGCGATGGACATGGGGGAGAGAGTGAGGGGGCGCTTGCGGGGCGGCCTCTGCCTGGAGGCGACGACCAAGCGACAAGTGCCCTTTGTGCCCTTTGTGGCTTCTGCGTTAGTTGCAGGAATAAGTCACATCGTGGTCCTCAGTCGCACTCGTGAGCTGGGCTAGTGGACCAGGCCTCCAAGGAGTCAGGCTGTTCGAGAAATTCAGGTACCAGATGTCATTAACCTGAAAATATCCAAAATATAATCAGTTTTTGCCAATTCATACCTGAAAAACGAATTCGGGTACCGGTTTTGGAGATCGAGATCGGGTTTTTTCAGGTTCGTACTCCGGGTTGGGGTTCTATGCCCACATCTATCCACCAGTTCTGTGACGATAGACACCCGCGCTTCCCGACCCAGATCCATCCGTATGCTTCTGCTGCTCACCGTCCCGCGACGCGCATCCATCCCTCCTCCTCCGATATCCTGTGGCGTGCGCGGCTGGATTTGAGGCGCCACAGCCAACGGGCGTCGACGTGGCGTGGCGTCCGTCGCCGTCGCCGTGTCGCGGTCCACGAACTGATATGGTACACACCCACCACGCGGCCTGCATATTGTTAAGCCCGCCCCGACGTCGCTGTTTGGTCTCTTGCGCGCTAGTTTTTTCGTGGGAAGGGGACGCCATGTCGTCAACCTCTGGCGCTATGTGCGGCTTCGTTAAATGCTCGCGGCGTCGCTTTCGGTCTCTGCCGACTGACGTGGCGAGCTGCTGCTGCCGGGGCCGCCGATGCAGCTAGGGTAGGGGTCCAGCTAGCCACAAGCCGCAAGATACTTGCGTGTTTCGCTGTCGTGCAGATAATGGTCGGTGTGTCAGCAAGGAAAGCACTTTGGTTGTATACATTTTGGTTGCTCTCGTCGCCCTGCATATTCTGTTCAACTAGGAGCAAGTTGGGTTGCGACTCTGCATACTTCATTGCACTATAATAACAATCTAATATCATGTTCGGTACAGCTTCTGACGTAACTTCTTTACAGAAATAAACAAAAATTATATCAAACAACATACTTATATAGAAGTTTATTTTGTTTCTCATGAACTAAAAGCAAATTCAAACTCGGTGACCTAAATCTAGTGCACGGAACCGGTTTGGAGACTTGTACTTTGCCTGAAGTAGGTGAGGTGTGCGTTCCAGCAACTCGAGCCTATCTTCTCCAGTGTGGCGGTGATTGATTTCTCTGTACCAGAGTAGGCAGATCACAAACTTCTATGGACCAGAGGACGACCTGTACTGCATTCTTCTCTGGAGACTGGAAATAATAATCAAAATAATGTTTTTGCGGATTCCACGAGACGAGACAGCCACGTATGAAAGCTTCAACGGGCCGGACTCTGTTACCACTTTCCAGGGCAGTGGAGGTGACAAATGGACGCGAGCACATGGATTTCCGGGGCCCACGCCCCACGGCCATGACATGCCTTTCCTTTTTAGTAACAGTGAAATATTATTACTACCCGGCGAATGCGTTGCGATGCGAGCCTGGAGATGTGAGCCCCGCGCAGCTCGGTGACAGGCACGCGCAGTGGCAGTACATGTACGGTGGGTCTGCGTAACGAGGCACGGATTCTTGTGTGGTTCTCGCGCCCGTGCTCCTCTCCGGCGCTGTTCCGAGAGCTACCAGATGGATTCTGGGATCTCGCACATCCACGTGGCCCCCGCCCATCGTCTCGTCCTCATCAAACCATGTACTGCATCTAATCCGTCTAAAGGAACGGTACAGAAGCTCCTAAACACACCCTCGGACACAACCGACTGTAACTCTCCCTCACGGGTAACTGCGGCAACTCATGCACGACTTATTTTGCTCCCTAGTAATCTTTTCGATCTTCAAAGCGTGCAACAACCGGGGCTATCCATCTCTTATCACGTGATTCATGCATGATCCTTGGAAGAGCACATGGCTTTTCACACTTGTTTACTACTAGTAGTTTATTTCATAGAGAGAGCAATGAATTATTCAGACGGTGTATACCTTCTCGTTTAATTATTTTTCCCTCTTGAGACGCAGATGCGTTGCTGGTTGCCTGGTTCGCATGGCCACGCAACTGGTTGGCTAAGGATGACTTCGCCTTAAGATAGATTAGACTTATCTAGTCAAATCAAGTAAGCAACTTGCGACATATACCTACGCATGGATTCTTTCTCGTGCCATCTTCGCCATTCTTTTCAACTCTTATCTAGTATCCGACAAACAAACCATAGGGTCATTTTTGTAGTATATATGCTAAGTAATTAAGCACATTTTCTTGTTCCAGTCATCTTAAATTTTGCTTCCTCACTGTCGGAATTCTTAATGGTCTTCACGTACTATTCAATGTTGCAATATTTATTTTGTTTGCTATAATTACTTTTTTGTTCGTTCCCTAATTTTTCAGGTGTTACCCTGTTGACTAAAATAAAATAGACATTCGAGGAGATTATATAAAACATTTTCCAAAGTAAATAGATTGACTACATTTAAAAATTCTTCGTAGTATGTGTTGGTAGTCTAATACTACAATACTTTTAAGCTAGACTACTATTTAATAACACTGTTGGGATAATAAAGTAAATAATTTTTGTGTTTCGGGTCTCCCCCATGGCCAACAATCTTATATAACAACAGTTAATTGAGCATGCATGGACTTTTGACGGATTGCGAGTGCTTGTCGCTAAGTGCTTAAGTAGCCACACATCTGTTTTGTGTCTATGCTTACGTGACGTACGACCCAAGTGTTTATGTATTTATGTTTTGAATATTGTGAACTCATATATTCTTAAAAATTAACAAGAACACAAAATAGGAGTAGGGTCTTATCAAAAATCTATGAACATTGTGTTTTAGTCTCTAAGCTTGATCTGACACTCAGGTGATCCCTCATTCCCCGGTTAAACTCAATGGGTGGTTTAGCTAATCCCCATGTTTTTGGTATTCATACATCAACATAAATCCAAAGGTGAGTATTATACAATACATCAATATGTTTCTATAATCAATATATAATTTACAAAAATAAAAAACTAACAATAAGCAAACAAATCTTAAGAAGATCCGACGTCCCACATCACACGTTGAGTGAAAAAAGCTAAATTTCAAAGTATTAAAAAATAGTGCTCCCTTTAGATTAATTTTGAATTAATTATACTGTTGCACGTCACCAAAAAAGAAATCCGAGTCTGCATTTTTTGAGCAAGTTAATCAGTTTTTATCCGTCACACAAGACCCATTGCGTCTTTGACCCTTTTCTGATGAAGCCCTTTTTGTTATTTCTTTTGTTTTTCGACTCAGTGCTACTGGGCTTTCGTTAGCTTGCTCCCTTTGTACTTTTTGTGTGGGCATCACGGCGTGACCACAGCAACGCATAACTACTAGACCGCCCAGCTCCACTGCAACCGATAAAGGCCGCTCTTCCACGTTCGCCGCCGCTTGAAGCCGCCCTGCACCTGCGACCGCGCGTCCCCCTACCCCACTGCAGAGAAGAGAGTTGTGTGCGATACGCGTGCCTCCTCCTGCCGGCTTTCCCGAACGCCCCCCGACGGCGCCGCGAGAAAGAAGAGGCTTCAGACTACCAAATCTCACGTGGACGCATCCCTTCCTTTTCCCTCCCGGCATCAGACCCAGTCCTCGGAATCTCCCCGGATCCGCGTGCACGCGTCGTGGGGCGGACGGGGGACGAAGGACGCGGCGGCTACAATGGTGGCGGTGGAGGGGAATGTGCGCGCCGACAGGGTCACCATTGGCGTCTGCGTCATGGAGAAGAAGGTCCGGATCTCGCCGCTTCAGTTTCTTTTTTTTTCTTTTTCTTTTTTCTTGGTGACGGCGGGTCGCATGGAACTCGTGGAAACACGGGTGCGGTATGGTTCTTATCCCTCACTCGAATCGTCTCTCCTTGTCCCCCCGATCCTTTCTTTAACCTGTGGCTTATTGATCGACTCGTGTTCTTGCTCTTCCAGCGCGTACGTCTCGATTGGCCGATTCTTGCTTCTGGATTTCTCAAAGAAAAATGCGGGGGGTTGTTCGCTCCCGAATATGTTCCCTCCTGATCGGATTCTTGGTTCTCTTTTCCTCAGGTGTTCTCGTCTCCAATGGAGCAGATCCTCGAGCGGCTCCGTGCATTTGGAGAATTCGAGGTACGCAAGATGTTTTTGTTTCTTTCCTCTTCGTCGCGCCGCATTTTCCTTTCCCTGTTCCATCAATTCTCGAAAAGTGAAGATGTGTATAGGATTGAATTTTCTCGGGGATGGGCAAACGGGTGGATGGCGTAGAAGTGCATGTGGTATTTCTTTCTTGAAAAAAAGTGTTTTCTATGCAAAGGCATCCGTGAATCTCGGTTGATACCAATTTATTCTGCAGCTTTTTGAATAATACGCGAGGTCCCCATCATATGGTTGCTTTTATGGTCCGTCCCTAAATGTTTCGCCTTATGGCGAGTGGGTCCCTGTGTTGTACTAGAGAGATGATAGCTACAGATTCTAGCTGTTTTTTTCCCTGCGGAAGGACTATACTTTGCTCACCTGCCCTGCCGATATTTTAAGCACTGTATTTGTAATGTTTAAGATTCGCACTCCAGTACTTAATGTTCCCAAAATTTTTTTCTTGCCAAGTGTTGATCGATGTATAGCATAGGCTATATGCATCAGATAATAGATAATGTCCGGAAAGCAACGAGAATTTCAACTTCCTATTTGGCGTTAGATTTGGTCTACGACATGCATATTTTAATCTATTAGACTATTCGCACTCGTGGACCTCTATATCGGACCTCTAAACGAATATTTTTATTTTTTTACAGTCAACTCTAAAAGATTCCTACCTTTACAGTTCAATTCTCTGCACTCGTTGACCTCTATATCAGACCTCTATATCAATAATCATCTATTTTATATTAGATAAAATAACTATCTCATATTTATATTATATCATATAAATACTTTTATATTAATAATATTCTATTTACATCTTATGCAAATCATCAAATTTATTTTCCTCTTTCTTTTTTCTTCTTATTTTTCCCTTTCCCTTTTTTCTTTTTTTCCTTTCTCTATTTTCTCTTCCTTCTTTTTTTCTTTTCTTTTTTCTCTTTTCTCTTCTTTTTTTTTTCTTTTTCTTCCTCCTCTCTTTCTTTCTCTCTCTTCTTCCTCAGCTGTACCGGCGCTACAGAAAATCTTTTGATTTGGCGGAGTACTGTGCAGGCCTGTAATTTACAGACCTCTATTTAGCTGCCGCTGCAGCGGCGCGGCGCGGGTAGCGTAGGCCGCTGCGAGCAGCCTTAGGCGTTAGACATAACGTTGACTCCTTAGCTTGCTGGTGGGACCACTGACAGCCCTGTTCGCTTAGTTCTTTCACCAAGGCTTCTCATGGACCGTAGGAACGATTTTGCCATTATTTTAATGCTTGATTTGTGTTCCAGATTTGCACTATAAACACACATTATATTCTTTGGTTGACATTACAGATTCATATAATTTAATCTTGATTAACTCTTGTCAGTGTTCACGTTTTTGTCTTCTAATTACTCTTGATATACATCATTTCAATATTGTTCTTTTAGCCATGTTCAACTTTCTGTCTGTTGCTTTACAATTGAGAGTTCAGGTCATTTGTTACTGAGATAATTCAGATCAGTTATCATTCTGCAATTTTTTTTGCAGATTGTAATATTTGGCGATAAAGTTATTCTTGATGACCCTATTGAGATGTATGTAATGAGAACTCAGGTTATTGAATAACTTCATCATGATTCATTGCGTATACATTTATGCACATTTCTTTGTATGAAGTCTTGACTGATGCATGTATAGCGTGTTTGACTGCAAGTTTAGAGCAAAATCTCACTTGTCCGCAACTTTAATTTCAGCTGGCCAAACTGTGATTGCTTGATAGCCTTCTATTCCTCTGGTTTTCCTCTACAAAAAGTTCAAGCTTATGCTGCTTTGCGAAGGTATGATTGATCTGCTGTCATGTACACCTTTATTCAATATGATAAGTGTTTGTGAAAACCGCACCTCATTCTTTTTACCCAGTAAGTTGCCTTAATGATAAGAGAGATAGGAAGTGATTAGTGTTTGCTTTGCAACCTTCGAACAACCTTGTCTCACTAACTCTTGTGTACATAACTGTACATAGCACTACCCCCCCTTGAGTGTTAGCTTCTTATTGTCTGTTAAATGTTGTTCTGGTGATATCTTCCAGCTAACTCGATTATTCTATTCTGCATGAATCTTAGGCCTTTTTTAGTAAATGAATTGGAGCCACAATACCTCCTTCATGACCGCAGGAAAGTATATGAGGTATTGTAATAGAAACTCATTTAGTGTCGTACAGTCATACTGCATTCAGTTAAACACATTGTCCTTATTCATTTGTCAATGGTCACAGGATGACATGCTCATTTTTTTATATTATCACTGTGCGCAATGCAGTCTTCTTCTCTTTTTTATCAAGGTAGTGTTTTATTATGGTCTCATGTTTCAGGAACAGTTCATTAGTGGTCATATTGAGAATTCCAGATTATAGCTGTTCACCCGGTAATAGTCCTAAGCTTGATTTGCAGGAGTACAGTATCCTAGTCAATTTTCCTAGCTCAAACCATTGTATTTGGGGAGATGATGTAAAAGATCTGAAATTATCCTTCATAAATAGATCTGAAGGGCGGACCTGGCGTAGTGGTAGTGTGTCTTCACTTGTGTCCTGAGGTCTTGGGTTCGATCCAACCTCTCTGCAAAAGCAGGGGTAAGACTGTCTAGAAATAACCCTTCCCCAGACCTCACATGTGTGGGAGCCTTAGGCACTAGGTACGCCCCCTTTTAAACATATTTAGGCTGCTTGTTTAAGTGGGTCACTGGGTACACCCCCTTTTAAACATATTTAGGCTGCTTGTTTAAGTGGGTCTCTATATACTAAAAAGCTAGTCTTGGAGAGCACAAATAAGAAGTCTGAAAATTATAGCCTATATATATATATGCAGTTTGGAAGTTTTGGGAAGTAGTGAAGCAACTTACATGTTCTATTCTGTTGACCAACAGCGTAATTTGGTGCTCTTAATAATCTGTTTATCAGACAACGTCACAATGATTTTGTTACTGAACCTGATGGGATCCTATGGTTCCTTATGACTGTTATTTTTTCTTTGGAACACTCCAACCCCATTCAAGCAACCAAACACCACCTAAGTGAACTAACTAAAATCGTTTTCATGTTTAAGCATCTGGAGAAATACGGAATTCCTGTGCCCAATTATGCTCTTGTCAATAGGGAATATCCATACCAAGAGCTAGACTACTTTATTGAGCAAGAAGATTTTGTTGAGGTTCATGGAAAGCGGTTTTGGAAGCCTTTTGTGGAGAAACCTGTTAATGGTAATTAAATTATATTTACGTTATTACTTTCATTGTGCTATGTCACTGTTTCCATCCTTGTACCTGAAATTTCCCCCTCATTGGTAGATGAATGATTTATGTTGCTGTTTTAATCGTGCTATGTCGCTGTGAGAAACAGCTAATCATTTGTGTGGGAAAGGTACAAGAGTAGGTAGTGCAATCTGTTTATTATAGTACAGATTTTTTGAGAAGATATTGTAGCAGAGATTAGTAGTTTATGTTCAAGTATCTTGAGATACCATCTGATTCCTTCCTTCCTTTTTTCTTACTCCAGGGGATGACCACCGAATAATGATATACTATCCTAGTTCTGCTGGTGGTGGAATGAAGGAATTGTTCAGAAAGGTTAACTTTTGACTCAATTTTTTTTTTCATTTGAGTGCGACTTGCTAAGAACCAGCTTTAATCCTGCATCTGGCTTACTGCCATGGGATGTATTATTTCCTTTTTTTCTTTGATGTATCAATTGCTTGCTGGAGCTAAACAACTTGGTGAAGGTTGTATATAAATAGTGGAAGATACTAGTTGGACTACTTTCTTTGTGATTTGTGACAAATGGATCTAATTTTGAAATTAAGGTTCTTCATTCTTCAGTAACTTATAAAAGACCTAGTAGGGGTTTCCGCCACTATATTTTCCTAAAAAAACTTATAAACGACCTATTTGGTCATCATGTGTTTATTTACATTTTCTGCTGCTAAACTATTGTCCATTACTTGGGCAATTTCTGGTATATCGTGGAGACTTTCAAGTTATCGACTTGTGAATGTAGTACTAAAATACCAATGGATAGAAGTCGCTCATGACACTCTGGCTTTGGCCAAAATTTTGTTATATATCTGGCCTAGCTATACTGAGATCATTACAGATTCAGGAGTGTAGATGAGTGAGGCATGCTCTTCTCTGTGGGAGTCATTGAGACGGACAGGAGCATTGCCGGGCGGAGCAGACCCAGTATGCGGATCCCGGCGGATTGAGGCTTGACGAAGCCGATCCCAACTGGGCCAACGGTGCAGCTTGAGGTGGTAGGCGTGACTCTAGCCGGAGAACCAAGAACCAAGCGTGGTGGCTACGGAGTGTCAAGGCGACATGGACCAAGCGCGACCAACAAGGCAGCGCATGGAAGGCTGCCGGGGTTGACTTGCCATCGGGTCATCGATGGCAATGCAGGCTCGAGGAGGTGCACAAACGCACGGGGTGCGTGCGAATCCAACCTGAGGCACGACTAGTAGGGTCAGGATGTTGGACGAGGATGTGTTCTGGGTGTTGCTACATGCACCTGGTAGGATAGCCATAGCCGAGTTTAGGTAATTTGGCTACATGCACCCAATGATTCGTACCAATGATTCCCTTGTCCTTTGTTAAACATACACGGAAGGTGTACGTAGAGGTTACACTGTTTTGCTTTGTCCACATGAGGTGGTATGGCTGAGGATTCCTCCACCATGCGCGACTCCATGCGTTACGGAGCGTGCACATGGGTGACGGCACGAGCAACACCGCCCAAGGTGTCCGTGTGGCTCGTTAGTTGAACAACGGGACTAGCTACCTCGTTCCTACCAAGATCAACTACGTGGGGCAGGAGATCAAGATGATGATCAGGCTCAAGGTGTGGGCGTTGTGGAAGGCTACTAAGGAGGGCGACGTGGACAAGTAGGACATGATAAGGAGGGCTATGACGTCAACATCCACGGCGGGATGATGAAGATACGCGGAGGATCGTGGATGACTTCTCGCTTAAGTACGACACACCTTGAGCGGACTCTACTCAATCCGGCTCAGCATCACACGCTTGGTGTGCCTCATCGTGATGACTCCGACCATCAAGGAGGCAACTGTGCGTAGGCCGAAGTGGCATGGATGCGTAGGGAGGGAACATAGGCGCAACAGGAGGCATGTGACAGTAGATGCTAGAAGGCGGGGCGACGGCTCAGATCAGGAGGATCTAAAGCACTGTGGCGGGACTTGATAACGTTCTTCCACGCTGGCTTGGACTCACTTGGGAGGCTTGACGCAGGGGAGGTTCGACACATGGGGAAGCGACGATGAGGTCACACAACATGAGGAGTTGGATAGATGCAGTGGGAGGAGCCTTGGTAGATCGATCCAATTAGCATGGACTCTGCGATGCACACAATGGACAAGTCTCGCAACGACGTGACTAGACGTGACACACGAGGTAGACATAGTCTTGCCAAGATCAAGGCGAGATTATTCAATTTGGGCTTTGCGGCTTGGGCTAGGCATGTGGGATGTAGGCTAGGGGCGCATCTGAGAGTCGTCTCGGACAAGGACTCTTAGTGTAGCTAGGAAGAAGAGTCCTAGATATAGAGAATTAGAACGGAATTGGAAAGTCCTTTTGGAGTCTAATTGGGTGTAACCCGGCTATATAGTACCGACAATCCCTTTGGAATAAATCGACCCTCCCTAGTTATTCCAGTTTTCCTGCTCACACGTGCTGGAAATCCAATACTTTTTATGTTAAACTTTCGTAAATTGTTGCCTTTTTCATGTATTTGGAAGAATGTATTAACATTTATTCATTTCTGCATAAATGTAGGTTGGCAATCGTTCTAGTGAATTTCATCCTGATGTTAGGAGAGTGAGGCGTGAAGGATCTTATATTTATGAGGAATTCATGCCTACTGGTGGTACAGATGTTAAAGTAAGATACCTTTCACAATTTCTTGTCTGCTTATGTATTATATAAAATTCATGAAGCAATTTGATTCGTACTCTTGTCATTTTTGTCGTATTCCAAATTGTCTCGCTAGTCTCCCCTGTTTTCCTGTCTCCTGGATAACCAGAAGTGGAAGGGACCTATCTGGCTGTGTCCTTTTTCCAGATGTAAATCCGAGGACTAGAAGCTTCTTACTTCTTACCTTTTGTATTTAATTAGTATATCCCAGTAGTTAGAGGACTAGAAGGCTGCATAAAACAGACCCAAAGCGGGTTGGACCCTCCCCTGGACCCTTTGCAAGCAGGAGCTAGGTGCACTGGGTGTGGGCTGATCTGCCCCTGGCCCAGGGCGGCCAGAACTGGGCCTTTCTAGAAGGAATTTGAGTTTAATCTTCTTAGAGATAGACTAAAAGATCCTTTTGTAACAGATTAGGACTCTTGTAAGGGGGGCTATATATACAAGCCAAAAACACCCCAAATTGAGAGAGAGATCAATAAAAGAAAAATTCTCCACCTCCCTCCTGCCCTAGCCGCCGCCTAGCCTCTGCCCTAGCCGCCGCCTCCCTCTGCCCTAGCCGCCACCAGGGGCTAGAACCAGCCGCCGCCCCTGTTTCCCCCTCTGTTCTGCGCCTCCATCAAAACCAGAACAGATTGGTGGCTTACCGATCTCTCCCCTGATCTGTTCTCCCAAGAACAGAATCAATCTGCTCTACTTCTTACACCAGGATTGACTCTCCCCTACTGTTCTGTACACCCAGAACAGAACTGTTATTCCTCTGTTTTTTGGCTGAAGAAAATTCTGGTCGGCCTTCAAGGAAGACAGATCGATCTGCTAGGGCAGATCAGTTTAGTCAGCAAGAACAGAGACAGTTTCAGCTCCGGAATTGCAACATTCGTGGTATCAGAGCCGGTTTCAACCCTAGGCTGAATTCTACAAGATGTTGTCTACACCTACAAGTAGCGGCAACGCCATCAGCCATGGGACACCCTCACCGGCGGCTCGTGAGGTGAACACCGGGACGGGGTTCCCCGTGCTCACCAAGACCAACTACGCGGAGTGGGCTGTCATGATGAAGATCAAGCTGAAGGCGCGACTGCTTTGGAAGGCCGTGGAGGAGGGGAACGTGAGCAAGCAGGAAGACATGATGGCGCTTGACATCTTGGTCAGCGCTGTCCCGCCGGAGATGATCACGACAATCGGAGAAAAGAGGACGGTGAAGGAGGCATAGGACACGATCGCCATCATGCGGGTCGGGGCCGACCGCGTGGGAAGACAACAGCACAGCAACTCCGGAAGGAGTTCGAAGACGCTGTCTTCAAGGATGGCGAAAGCGTGGAGGACTTCTCCCTCCGCCTGAGCGGCATCACGGCTTGCGTCGCTAGGGGAGGAGATAGGAGAAGAGAGGGCCGTGGAGAAGCTCCTGCGAAGCGTTCCAGAACGCTTCCAACAGATCGTGGTGGTGATCACGACACTGCTAGACGTGTCGACCCTCACCTTGTCGGAGGTGACGGGGCGTCTCAGGGCGGCTGAGAACGCTTTCGACTCGACGCAGCGGAAGGGAGGAGTACACAACGGCCAGCTGTACCTCACTCGGGAGGAGTGGGAGGCACAGCGGAAGGAGGAGCGGTCTACCCAGTCCGCGGGTTCTTCTAAGAGGGGCGGCCGAAAGGGCCCGCCCAAGAAGAACGGAGGCAAGAAGGGAGGTTCCGAAAAGGATATTCCGCGGGACAAGTGCAGGAAGTGCGGGAAGAAGGGCCACTGGGCCAGGGAGTGTCGGTCGAAGCTTAAGGAGGAGCCGCAGCAGCAGGCTTTCGTGGCAAAGGCGGAGGAGGAGGGCGCCTTGTTTATGACAAGGGTGGCCTCAGTACAGGAGGAGCCTGTACAGGAACGTCCTATGCGCCCACTGGAGATAGTGGAGGGACGTGTCTTCGCTCACCGCAGCAACAACGATGACCTTGACGACACTCGTTGGTACCTCGACACGGGCGCGACCAACCACATGACGGGTTCGCGCGCCGTCTTCTCCGAGCTTGACGAAAACGTCGTCGGAACCATCAAGTTCGGCGATAATTCCGTCGTGCGTATCCAGGGGAAGGGTACGATCCTATTCGCCGCCAAGACGGGTGAGCACAGGAGGCTCACCGGCGTCTACCTCATCCCACGCCTCACCACCAACCTCATCAGCGTCGGCCAGCTGGATGAGGATGGCTACAGCATCATGGTGCAAGGAGGAGTGATGCACATACGGGATGAGCAGCAGCGTCTCCTCACACGAGTTCAGCGCGACGACAGCAAGCTGTACTCCATCAGGCTCAACATCACACGTCCGGTTTGCCTAACCGCGAGGCATGATGATGTTGCGTGGCGTTGGCACGAACGCTACGGACACGTCGGCTTCCAGGCGCTTCGGAAGTTGGCACGAGAGGAGATGGTGCTCGGGCTTCCGCAAATTGATCATGTCGATCAATTGTGCGAAGCTTGCTTGGTCGGGAAGCAGAGGCACTCCAGCTTCCCCAAGCAAGCTCGGCGGCGCGCGGAGGGCGCGCTCGACCTTGTCCACGACGACATCTGTGGGCCTATCACGCCGATGACTCCAGGTGGCAAGAAGATGTTTTTGTTGCTTGTGGATGACATGAGGCGCTATATGTGGCTCTATCTTCTAGCAACCAAGGACAATGCGTCAGACTTAATTCAGCAATTCAAGGCGACAACTGAATTAGAGTCCGGGAGGAGGCTGAAGCTACTCCGTACTGATCGCGGAGGGGAGTTCACCTCACAGGAGTTCGGCGAGTACTGCGCTCAGCATGGAGTACAACGTCAGCTCACAGTCCCGTATACGCCGCAGCAAAACGGGGTTGTGGAGTGGTGCAACCAGACAGGGGTCGGCATGGCGAGGAGCATGTTGAAGGTGTAGGGTATGCCCGAGATATTTTTGGGTGAGGCAGTTATCACGGCTATCTATATCCTGAATCGACCCCCTACCCGCGGCCTCGACGGGAAGACACCATATGAAGCTTGGCATGGAGAGCGACCAACTGTCAATTATTTCCGAACTTTTGGGTGTGTGAGGCATGTCAAGAACACGCGCCCCAACCTGAAAAAGTTGGAAGACCGGAGTACTCCGATGATTTTTCTTGGCTATGCTACACGGACGAAGGGCTATCGGATGTATAATCCGGCTGATGGGCGCACACACATATCACGTGACGTGATATTTGACGAGGCGGCCAAGTGGGACTGGGGAGAAGGAGCAGGAGAAGAGGACTACACCACCTCCCACGTCAACTCCTTAGGTCCAGCAGGTGCTGGACCTGCTGTTTCAGCACCCGGAGAGGTGCTGCAGGGTCCGGAGGGGCCGAACAGCACCCCTGCAGTGCCCAGGAGGGGCACAGAAGGGTCTGTACAGACCCTAGGAGTTCCTGCGCCAGCCTCCAGACCTGCTGGAGAGAGTCCAGCACCTGCAGCGTCGCCCCAAGGGCCCCTGCAGGGGCTGTCCAGCGCAAATCAGGGCTGGGACAGTCCTGCACGGGGGTTAGCAGCAGCGGGGGATTCCAGACTTGAAGATTTCAACACCTTCGTCACGCCCCGGAATCCTCCACGGCCCATCTGCTTCGCCTCACCGCTGTCGGACCCCGGCAGCAATGTTGTCGACGCCTACTACGACGACGGCGCGAAACTACGGTTCCGCACGATGCGCAACATACTCGGAACCCTCACCCCTCCTGGTCGGGCTGAGCGCCCACCAAGCTTGGAGGTGGTGAAGCACAAGACTCGATTGGTGGCAAAAGACTATGTCCAACGGCAAGGAATAGATTTTGATGAGGTATTTGCTCCTGTAGCTCGTCTCGAATCTATTCGTTTGCTCCTTGTAGTTGCTGCACACAAGGGGTGGGAGGTACACCACATGGACGTGAAGAGCGCCTTCCTGAACGACGACTTGATGGAGGAGGTGTACGTCTCCCAACCCGCTGGCTTCATCATCGACGGAGCCGAACACAAGGTGTATCGGCTCAAGAAAGCTTTATATGGACTTCGTCAGGCGCCCAGGGCCTGGAATGCCAAGCTCAACGATAGCTTGCTATCGCTTGGTTTCCAGAAGAGTACGAGCGAGCACGGGATTTATTTCCGTGGGGCTGAAGATGAGAAGCTCATCGTCGGCGTGTACGTCGACGATCTTGTGATCACAGGAGGAGGCGATCTCAAGAAGTTCAAAAGGGAGATGATGAAGAGGTTCAAGATGAGCGACTTGGGTCTCTTGTCATATTATCTTGGCCTGGAGGTGCGGCAAACTGATGCAGGGATAAGCGTTGGGCAGGCGGCCTACGCTTCCAAACTTGTCTCTAAAGCTGGCCTAGAAGGATGCAATCCCTGTGCATTTCCCATAGAGCAAGGCCTCAAGCTTTGCAAGACAAGTGATAGCCCGTTGGTGCATGCAACAGACTATAGGAGTTTGGTTGGAGGGCTGCGATACTTGGTGAACACACGTCCCGATCTTGCGTACTCGGTCGGGTACGTGAGTCGGTTTCTGGAGGAGCCCAAGGAGGATCACTTTGCTGCAGTCAAACGCATTGTACGCTACATAGCGGGTACAATCAACTATGGAGTCTTTTATGCAAGAGGAGGAGACGTGGAGCTTATTGGGTACTCGGATAGTGACTATGCGGGAGACGTGGAGGACCGCAAGAGCACAAGCGGGGTGCTGTTTTGTCTTGGAAACAACCCCGTTTCATGGCAGTCCTGCAAGCAGAAGGTGGTAGCCTTGTCCTCATGTGAAACAGAGTATATCGCAGCAGCTCAAGGGGCATATGTCAAGGTGTATGGATGGCACGGCTGATGGAGGACTTAGTTGAAAAATCGAAGGCGCCGGTGCTGCGGGTTGATAACAAGTTAGCTATAGACTTGAGCAAGAACCCGGTACACCATGACAGGAGCAAGCACATCGATGTCAAGTACCACTACATACGGGAGTGTGTGGACAGCGGTACTATTGTGCTTGAGCAAATCTCCACTCAAGACCAGATGGCGGACATCTTGACCAAGGCTCTTGGAAGACAGAAGTTCGTGGAGATGAGGAGAAGGATCGGGATCCTAGACATGGGCCAGTGTCAGGATCAGGAGGAGAATGTGGGCTGATCTGCCCCTGGCCCAGGGCGGCCAGAACTGGGCCAAGTGGGCTGGTCAGCCCTGGCCCAGGCCGGCCCCTTTCTAGAAGGAATTTCAGTTAATCTTCTTAGAGATAGATTAAAAGATCCTTTTGTTACATATTAGGACTCTTGTAAGGGGGGGGCTATATATACAATCCAAAAACACCCCAAATTGAGAGAGAGATCAATAAAAGAAAAATTCTCCACCTCCCTCCTGCCCTAGCCGCCGCCTCCCTCTGCCCTAGCCGCCACCAGGGGCTAGAACCAGCCGCCGCCCCTGTTTCCTCCTCTGTTCTGCGCCTCCATCAAAACCAGAACAGATTGGTGGCTTACCGATCTCTCCCCTGATCTGTTCTCCCAAGAACAGAATCAATCTGCTCTACTTCTTACACCAGGATTGACTCTCCCCTACTGTTCTGTACATCCAGATCAGAGCTGTTATTCCTCTGTTTTTTGGCTGAAGAAAATTCTGGTCTGCCTTCAAGGAAGACAGATCGATCTGCTAGGGCAGATCAGTTTATTCAGCAAGAACAGAGACAGTTTCAGCTCCGGAATTGCAACACTGGGCTGCCCTTTTTTATATCCCAGTACTCAGCGGACATCTCTATTCTAGTTGATGTTATCTAGCAGTCTGCATTCTATGGCTTTTCAACATAATCTATATTAGTGCCATGTAACATCCATCTTGAAATTGTTGTTGTTATACCATAACATTTATAAGAAGCTTTTCAGGTTTACACTGTTGGCCCAGGATATGCCCATGCTGAGGCCCGGAAGTCACCAGTGGTTGATGGTGTTGTTATGAGGAATCCTGATGGGAAAGAAGTATCAGCTCATGCTCTTTTCTTTTTTTATGCCCTTTTTGTTCATTGGTCTATGTTTTCAGTTAAACCAAAAGATCTGGTTCTTGCAAATATGATTATTTATAATTTTATTTTAATTATCATCAACATATATCATTCGGGAACTTGCTCATGCATACTAATTTGTTTGCTAGTAAGCTAGTCAATGTGTATAATGTGACAGTAAATTCAAACTTCAGCTACTTGCTGGCATTTACTTCTGTTAGGTTGACATGCTAATGTTATCATGCAGGGTGCTTTATATTGTATGTTCTGCACTATGATTCTCTGCTGTTTGAATTGGCTATCTGGGTTGCATGTTTTGACATTAATGATTGTTTCATTTCTTGGATAGTGATGAACTGTTTTATTGTTTCTAAACGAGTCTTTCGTACTTCTAATAACGATTATTTCTTGAAGGTACGGTACCCTGTGCTTTTGACGCCTATGGAAAAACAAATGGCTAGAGATGTCTGCAGCGCTTTTAGACAGATGGTAACACTCCTTAGTTTGTTATGTATGTCTTCTGTGGAATTCTAGACGGCCTGGATCATTAAACTATGTAGTACCTTTAGGTGGACAATGAAGTGACAGGTCTAAATTGTCATTTTGTTTAGATAGTTATGTGATTCGTATTGGATGATTTAATTTCTTATAATGATCCCAGGTACTGTTAATGCATGGCATCTCCCAAAACGTCAATACTAGTTGCAGGGAAATGTTCCTAATTTCTTCATGTAGCATATAGACATTCCACTCCCATATTCAGCTAAAAGGTTCTGGTGTTTCATGGTTTTTTTTAAAGAAAGGACAGTAAGAGAAGCCCCTACTGTGAATCTGGTGTGTAACGTTACCTAATATAGAAGAGAGAATAAAAGTAAATAGTTCCGTATCTGTATGATTAAATATGATGACTATATCACATCATAATTTTATTTCTTAGTTTTCATTTGTTCTGATATATGGTCTTGTTTTCTGTAGGTTTGTGGTTTTGATCTGTTAAGGTGTGATGGGAGATCATATGTCTGTGACGTCAATGGATGGAGTTTTGTTAAGAACTCATATAAGTAATTTCCATAATGTTTATGTTCCTTATTTAAAGGAAACTTATCTATTAGATTTAATGAGTGCTGTAATGATTGGACAAACCCAATATTAGGTATTATGATGACGCAGCCTGCATCCTGAGAAAAATATTTCTTGACGCAAAAGCTCCTCATCTTTCGTCAACCATCCCTCCAAGTCTTCCTTGGAAATCAAATGAACCAGTACAGCCTACTGAAGGTCTTACACGACATGGAAGTGGAATAATCGGTACATTTGGACAGTCAGAAGAACTACGATGTGTAATTGTTGTAATACGCCAGTAAGGACATTTCTGTTTCTTTTGCTGCTGTCAGATAATTGTAAAGAGTCCTGACATTACATTTCGTTTTAGTGGTGATCGGACACCAAAGCAGAAGGTGAAATTAAAAGTTACGGAGGAAAAACTCCTGAATTTGATGTTGAAGTATAATGGTGGAAAACCAAGAACTGAGGTATCCCTGTTTTGAATCTTTCTTTTTCATTAACCTATGGTGCTTAAGTTGATCATAGTTTTGGGGCTTCTGTTGCAGACTAAACTGAAAAGTGCTATACAGTTACAAGACTTGCTAGATGCTACAAGACAACTTGTACCACCAACTAGGTATACTGTGCTGGAATAAGTATTGTAGTTTGAGTATTTAGAAGTCCATAGTTAGCTTCCTTAAACATGTTTGTTTTTATTAGAGGATAAGACTAGATTAATTCATTGATAGGGAATCAAGGTTACATATATATGAGGTACAAGACTTAGACGGCCAAGTAGCCTATTGGCTAATGACCAAATTACCCTCTAACCCAATACATATATGCTAACACCCTTCCCCCACTGTCACAACATCTAGCCATGGCGTAACTAGAGGTGGACCAGGAGATGAGGTTTCTGCCTAGGAACACGGCGTAGCCAAAGGTGGACCTACGCATCCGGGCAACCTGTCCAGTCAACATCAGTGTAGACAACTAGCTTGGATGTCGAGGACCGGTGGAGAAGAAGACCGTAGTCGAGGGTCCCTGAAGGTACCGAGGATCTGCTTCACAGCGATGAGGTGTGACTCTTGTGGATCGTGCATATGAAGACACCTGCTGAACAACGTTATGTGGCCTAGTGAAGGTGAGGTACTGGAGAGTGCCCGCAAGGCTTCTGAAGGCAACGGGATCATTGACAATAGCACCATCTTCTCACTGGGTGTCTACCGGAGTAGTGCACGGCTTGCAATCAGCCATGCCAACCCGCTCAAGAATCCCAACACTGTACTATCGCTGCGGAAGGGAAAGACCTTTGGACTAACGCTCAACTATAATACCCAAGAAGTGGTGGAGCTAGCTCATATTTTTCATTGCAAACTCCTGCTGTCAAGCTACGATAGTGCACTGTAAGATGGTTGAACTTAACGCCGTGAGGACAATATCATCGACGTATAGCAGGAGATACAGAGTGCCCGCCTCCTGCCGCTCCTATAGATAGAGAGGGAGGTGTCCGACTACGACTTGGCCTCGACGAAGCCCGACGAGACCAAGAAGGAGGCAATCCTGCTGTACCACGTTCCAGGTGCTTGTTTCAGACCATACAACGACTTGTTCAACTTACATACCATTTCTGGACGAGCTACATCCACGAATTATGTCGGTTGATTGCAATGCACCATATTAGATGGAGTGCCATGGAGGAAGGCGTTCTTTATGTCCAGCTGATGGACAGGCCAAGAATGCGAGACAACCAGTGTCAGAACAGTGCGGACAACGGCCGACAGAACCATCGAACCAATAGTCTCGTCGTAGTCAGCTCCGGGCGCTGAGTGAATCCCCGAAGTATCGATCGAGCCTTGTACTTCTCAAGAGAGCCATCCACCTTTTTTATTGTGTGTGAACACCCACTTGCCAATAACAATGTTGCCACGAAAGGGACGTGGCACCAAATCCCAGGTCTTGGTGGCAAGTAGGGCCTCGTACTTTGTTGCGCGTCGCCAATGAGGGTTGGCGAGGGCGATACGAATAGAGGTTGCTATAGGCGAGATCGATGAGAAGGCAGAAGGCAGTGAAGGTGTGGCTGACAAGAGCGCGAGACCGGAGAAGCGATTGAGGCACCATCGGGTGGACGTGACGGGGATCTCGGTGAAGAAAGGGAGGATGGTACACCGACAACTCGGTAGAAGCACGAGCCGGTGCACCAGCCCGCACATGTCGCTGATAGACACGCACAAGGTCGGCGAAATGTGGTGGGGCTGCGCCGATCGTGATTGGAGACGTCGGAGCAACCCTCGGCGCGGTTGGGGACGTCGGGGCCAACAACGATAGAAGAAGGAAAAGAAGGGTGGGAGGAGGAGAGTATACCCGGGTCACGACTCACGAGTGGTGTGGTAGGTGGCACTCGAGTCAGCCACCCAGTTAGTGACGGGAGGAGTCAGGGTCATCATGCTAAACGGGTTAGCAAGCGACTCCTGATCCCACTCAGCAGTGCGGGGTCCGGGACGGAGCCGGGTGAGGCTGCCGTGGATGCTGAGGTGGTAGCGGAAGCTGGTGTAGCGTTAGGGTTATCGGAGAGAAGTGTCCAGGAGGACAGTCATGCCAGAAGTCTGAGTAGCGAGGAATGTCGGCTAGGGGCGCTATGGGCGTGGTGCCGAAGTACCAGGAGACGGGCCATGCCACATGGGTTGTAGTGAGACGGTCAGAGACCCTAGCTAGGACCCCCACCACTACCGCCTCCACCACCTCCACCATGTCGGCAACGACTGCGGTTACCACCGCCAGAGCTGGCAAGAGGCTCCAGGGATGGCAGGAGGACGAGGTGAGTCAGGAGGCGGTAGGCCGGGTGGACGCGAGGGCGGACTGGTGGAGGTAGTAGTGGATGCATGAGGGTGCTGGGGCTGCCTGGAGCTAGATCCATAGAGAGCTTTTGTGGAAGGAGAGTGTACCACGACTCCCTTAGCGATCTCCTCGTGGATGAGGTTGTTTCGGACCTGCTGGAAGGAGGGGAACGAGACAGACTGTATGATCCAGGTCTGTAGATTCTCGTAGTGCTTGTTGAGGCCTTGAAGAAGGTTGAGGACGAGCGTACAATCGGGGACCGGCTCACCGAGATCACGAAGGGAGTCCGCCATGCCCTTCATTTGGCGGCAGTACTTGGTGATGGAGAGGTTGCCCTGGACGAAGATCTGGAAGGCCGCGCCAAGGTGGAGAGCTCGTGCCTTGTGGTTGCCAAGGAACTACTCCTCGATGGTAACCCAGGTCTGGCAAGCGGTACCACTGCGCTCACAGACGATGTCCTACAGCTCGACAGTGATGGACCCTAGGATCCAAGACAAAACCACACTGTCCATACGGATCTAGGAAGGGACCGTCGGGCAGCCGTCGGTGAGGACGCGGTCGTCGAGGGCGTAGCGTCGTAGTGTGAGGAGAACAAGGTCACGTCAATGAGCGTAGGAGGAGGCAGGGTTGAGAATGACCGGAACCAGCGATCGGATGTTCTAGATACCGGCAGCCTGAGTGTGGAGGTTGGTGACGACAAAAGTCTCGTAAGAGAGCCGATGTCGTCATGGGCGAGGGAGATGTCATCGACCGTGGCATTCCCGAGCTGGTGCTCGGCCACCTTGAGCCGGCGAGCGAGGGCGTCCGAGGAGGCGCGCTGATGCTCCCAAGTAAGGGCGATAGCCCGCTCATGCTCTCGAGCAGCAGCTAGAGCAGTGACGAAAGCCGAGGTGGCTGCAACCACCTCGTTACGTGAGGTCGTAGCCGGGGGAAGGGCACGCTGGTTAGATCCGGCATCAAAAGGGTCGAATCAGGCTGGCCCGGGCTTGCGTAGGCTGAGATCGGCCGGGGACAGATCTACAACAGCCGCTCGAGACCAGGTGAGGATATTGGCCCCCTGCAGCCTGGTGGCGCCCCCTTGAAGCACAGAGCTAGGTGCGGGCGCAAGCCAACGGACGACATTGAACTTAGGAGCGGTGGCATAGGCGGGCGCTGAGCAGGGCGTGGCGATCCAACTATCCAAGGGGTTGTGGCGGCGGTGGCGGTGTCTGGGAAGCCAACGGCGGGGTGGCGCCTTGAATCCCGGCAGTGGGGGCGACCCTCTGGAGGCCGGCGGTAGAGGCAGGTGCGAGCGAAGCCACGGTGTGCCAGGGGGTGGCGTCGCCGCGTGGCCACAGAGCGGTGGGCAGGGCACTGGATTGTTAGTTTCCCTTCTGTTGTTTGAAATTTTCTTTTCTGACTATCTTGGAGAACTAATGAGTGACCTATATCTTTAGATCGGGTCGTGAGAGTGACAGTGATGCTGAAGATGTAGAACACATCGAAAAGCTTCGTCAAGTCAAAGCAGTACTGGAGGAGGTAATTTTGAACTGTTCCAGTCTACTTGCCAATAGCATTTTCTATGGCATGGGAATTTTTTTTGTTAGTTGGTTTATATCCAGTCTGGACTAATTGCTAGTTGCAACCATACAACCATTTTTTTGTTCATACATTCATACTAACAACCTGAAAAAATATAAAAAGAACCCTATGTCATTCAGTCTTCAGTGCTGTTATATTTACCACAAAAAACTTGTATCACCTTTCTGTCATCTGATAACTTGTACTATTATTGCAATACTAGGGCGGGCATTTCTCTGGCATTTATAGGAAAGTGCAGCTAAAGCCGCTGAAATGGATGAAAATTCCAAAGCGCAACGGTGAGGGTGAAGAAGAACGGCTAATTGAAGCACTGATGATTTTGAAATATGGTGGTGTACTCACTCATGCTGGGAGAAAGCAGGTCTCATACTACAAAGAATCAGACGCAGCGAAACTAGTTTCATGCAGTTCACTATATCAGCATATATCTAATGTTGTGATTTTAATTGGTTTCATGCAGGCAGAGGAGTTGGGAAGGTTTTTCAGAAATAACATATACCCAGGTTTTGTTCTTGCCACTATTATCAGCTGTAGAATTAAAGTATTATATTTTCTTTTGAATGAGAATTTTTAGTACATTTCATCACGTGGTTAACTAAGTTGGATTGTATTACCAAGAGGAAAACTGCACCAGAGAGAAAGTCTAGTTGTGGCACCATTTGGTTCTCTACTCCATGAACATAAAAAATGTCTTGATGCGGCAATTTGTATGAAAATTTGTAATGTGGCAAGAGGTTTGGATATACTTACGTGGCATGTATAAGTAGTTGATGTGGCATTACTCTTGTCCAGACACAGATCATGTTTAGCAATAGCAACATTGTCGAACTAAAAAGTGTAGCCTCCACACTGGAAAGATTGATATGCATGTTGAGCACATGCCTATATGGTAGTAATATCTTATAATCTTTAAATAGATTCAGTAATAGGAAAAATCTGTTGAACTTGTGACCTGCAACACAAGAAAGGGAGACTGCAAAATTACCATGAAGCATAAGCAGCATACCCCTATTTCCACTTTAGATCTTTACAGGTTTTGTGGCTACTTTAATATCTGCTTGATATGTGCACTAATTATGTTTTTTTTTCTGCAACATATTATTTTAAAGTTTCGGTGATTTTGATGTTTAGTACATTTTTTTGTAGAATTATATTAAAATCTTCCGTTGCATGCAGTTTTACATCTATTGGAAGCCTGTTATATTGGTTGAGCTGAAAGATGATTTTGCGATGCACATGAGCATCAGTTCTATGCAAGCCATCTTTATGTCTTTAACAATTCACTAAAGATGTGCATGTGCTCTTTTTCTGAGTGACTGATTCTATTTTCTTTTATGCACATTCAACAATCTGGAATTTCTATTCAGAATATATTCCTTTTACTCGTTTATTTGATGTAAATATTCCTTGTACTTTTTGGCATTGTTTCCCCTGACCGTTCTGGTTTGTGAAATCTAGGTGAAGGAACTGGTCTGCTTCGTCTCCATAGCACTTACAGACATGATTTAAAAATATACAGTTCAGATGAAGGCCGTGTACAGGTATGCTTAGGCCACTTGAACCCTTTGAATTCTTGTAGTTTTTGTAGTGGACCCCTTGTTGATTGGTTGTAATTCTGCTTCTTTAGTTCTAGCTAGTTTGAATATTTGGCATCTTTCTGCAGAGGGCGAAGCACCACCATGAAAATGTATTATTGATGTATAGATTACATAATATATTGGAAATTATAGTGTTACTTTTTCCCTAAAAAATATAGATGTATTTTGCAAAAATTACATGCACTAGGTTTCACCGGAAGTTAGATATGTACTTAAAACATAAAGATCCAGAGACAGTTCTCGTAATTCATTTTAGTAAGATCACATTAACATGAAACGTTGGGAATTGCAATAATGCTCTCGAGTCATCTCACATCGGATCCAGTAGCGGGTAGTGACAACCCTTTTCTCTTTCGTGTGGTGCTCATCTCTGAGTTGTGTTTGGCTAAGCGACAGTGGTAACCCTTCAAGTTGGTCTAACATGGTATCCGAGGCTAGATAACCGAGATAATGATTTTAGTCCCTCCATATCTTTTGATATGACATTTTTTCTAGGTATGGAGAATGGGGAGGTAAAAAATCTAGAGAAAATAATATGAAATGGCCATGGCATATGTCGGTACCCTGCGAACCGGGTACCTCACGTAGTGGATAGAAAGCACCTGGGCCCCGCCTTTCTGGCTTAGGCGGGTCCCAACGTAAGCCACGTGTCCGAGGGTGGTTCAGGAACCGCCACGTATCTGATGGTACCAGACCCCATTTTCCGTCAAGAAGGGCAACAACACTGCCAGGTGCCCGGAGCCTCCGAACCGCACCCTCCGCCAGAGAGAGCTCCGGAGGTGCCACGTGTCCTGCGGCTCCGGGTCTGCGGCTCCGGGTACGACCTCCATCATGGAAGGGCTCCAGAGCGGCCGTGTGGGCAACGGCTCCGGACCACCCGCTACTCCGAAGGGCAGCTCCGGTAGAGACGCGTGTCCCGGGGGCCAGTTGCCTGGACGTCACACCAACGAGCAACGGGCAGATGGCCAATGGGTAAAGAGGAAGATACAATGACAAGTCGAACATTCAAGGCCCGCGCCTTCTCCAGAAGCATGGTGCACGGCGCACGCCTCTGTTCCCCGTCTGCGCACCATTACGGTGAAAGACAGGACGGCGAGGCGTGACGGCACAACAGTGTCGCCCAACGGCACAGAGCCGCCTAACAGAGCGAGGAGACGCGGCGACAAGATAAGGACTTCATCATCACTGGCCACCCGGTCAGAGGCGCCCAGCGTGTCATGCGGCGCGCCTTAACTCCCTCGACAGTGACAATGCATATAGTTGTAAATGCCTATAGTTCATGTATATGAGGCAGATAGCCGCGAGACCACCTGTCGGGTCCCGGGCCACCTTGTAACTGCCCCGGCCTTGGGCTATAAAAAGACCGGTGCAGCCTCCGAGCAAAGGGTTCGCGACCCAGCCAACTCACACACTCATACGCGCGAGCAATACAACAAACACACCCGTGGACGTAGGGTATTATGCTCCGGCGGCCCGAACCACGTAAATCCTCATGTTCCTCTCGCCATTGCATTCTGACCTTTGAGATCCACTAGCCCCACTGAAAAAAGAAGCTCCGCGGGCTGCTCAGGTAGATCGGGGAAGTGTCGTAGGAATACACTTCAACATTTGGCGCGCTAGGTAGGGGAGGCCTTTTGTTCTTGAAGCTGTTCGTGAAGCCCACAATGGTGAACATCCAGTCTTTCGGAGGTTCTTCCCACCCCTAGCGCCGCTAGCGGTAGAGTGAGCAGGAAGCGTCCTTCGGTCCCAGAGCGGGGCCGCCTGCACCGGCACCAGTCCCTACAGCGACGGTGCCCGTTGCCTCCTTGCAGCCTTCGGAGGCGACGGCCACAGCATCGCAAGCGCCGACTGAAGCCAGTCCGAAGAGTGCGCTGTTGGCAGCCCGCCCGCTCCTGCACAACTCCCAATCGCGGGAGCTTCCCCGTCTACTACTGAACAATGGCGCAACAATGTCGACTACCTGGTCGTCGTCGCGCTCAACTCTCCGTGTCACCGGAGACGGCCCTCGTAACCTAACAAGGGATTACAGGACGACGACAACCCACTCAACGACGACGTCCAGGCTCCCCACCACAGACCTCAGGGGCGAGCTCGACCATCGCCGCCGCCAGAAAGAAGATGGCCGCGTCACCATCGGGCGACAACGCGAGTGGCGTCGCAGCCTCGGGGAGGAGTATGATACCCTAGGTACCATGCGCCCCATCTACGCGGGCCAGAACCCCGTCTCCCCAGGCTCAGTGGGAGGCTGCAATGCTCTGGCCCCACACCTTCGTATGGCGGTGTGGCCGCGCAAGTTCCGGCCGCACTTGCCGGAAAAGTTCGACGGGACAGTCAACCCCATCGAGTTCCTACCGATCTACTCCACCGCCATCCTAGCTGTAGGAGGGGATGAGGCCATCATGGCCAACTACTTCCCCGTGGCCTTGACCGGGTCAGCCCGGTCATGGCTCATGAACTTGCCCCAGGAGTCTGTAACCTCCTGGGAAGAGTTGTGCCGTCAGTTTACGACCAACTTTATGAGTTTCTACATACGACCGGGCTCGGAGGCCGACCTCCACGCCCTACAACAGCAACCGGGAGAGTCGCTGCGCTCCTTCATCCAGCGTTCCTCCCAGGTTAGGAACACCATACCTCGCATCTCCAACGCCTCCATCGTCCTAGCCTTTCGACAGGGCGTCCGTGACAAGAAGATGCTCGCGAAGTTGGCCACGCACGACGTGCAGGACGTCTCCAAGCTCTTCAGCTTGGCAGACAAGTGTGCCAGCGCCGCAGAGGGCCGTAACTGGCACACATCGCCCAACAAGGGTGGAGAGCCTGCCAGGGAGGGCCCTAGTGGCAGGAAGAAGGCCGGCGACAAGGACAAGCCGCTGGCTGGAGCCCACAATGCAGCAGCAGTAGCGGCCGCAGGGGGCCACGCGTCGACAAGCGCCCGCGATAGCCGTCCGGCAACGACGGCGGCGACCAGAGGTGCCCGGTCCACGGCACCAACCGGCACAGCGCCAACGAGTACTGATAAATCTAGAGACTGGCTGACCGCTTCCGTGAGCTCCGACAGCAGCGCCAGGATGGTGCACCCTTCTGCCAGCGAGAGGGCAAGCAAAAGGCTGATCTAGAGGTCAGCACAAACCAGGATATGGAGTTCCAAGACGCCAAGTGGGTGTTAAAGGTTATTTATGACCAAGATGAGAGCTCCAACTCCGACCACAATGAGCCACGCAAGACGCTCCACGCCTGACCAGGCGTTCCCCCACTTCGCGGTGCGACAAGGGCTCACCCTACGCCCAGGCACACGGCGAGGAGTAGGCAGCTCAAGAGAGGGCTGCCTGGAGCCCCGGCCAGTGCTCTCTCGAGGAGGAGTGACAACCCTTCCCCCTGACCAGTACAAGTATACCGCTCTAGGTGCGTCCGCTGCAGGGGATGGGTACCTCTACCCAGACCACAGGTCATGGGACACCCCTGTAAGTTCTACCCTTAAGGTAGCGGTAGAATGTTTTTTCTTTTTCTCTTTCTTGCAAGTTGAGTCTTGAACGTCATTAGTGCTTATGCCCCACAAGTTGGGTTCAACATGAGTGCTAAGAGGCAATTTTGGGAGGACTTGGAGGATATGGTTAGTAGTGTATCGATAACTGAGAAACTCCTCATTGGAGGAGATCTCAATGGTCATGTGGGTGCAACTAACATAGGATTTGAGGGAGTAAATGGAGGATTTGGATGCGGCGATAGAAATCAAGAGGGTAAGGACATTCTAGACTCTGCCGTAGCCTATGATCTGTTGGTAGCTAACACCCTTTTTAGGAAGAGACAATCTCACCTAGTGACATTTAGTAGTGCCCAACACTCTAGCCAGATTGACTTTGTCCTCACTAGGAGAAGGGATAGACGGGAGTGTCTGGATTGTAAGGTGATCTCTGGGGAGTGTGTTGTGACACAACATAAGGTTGTGTTAGTTGACTTTCGCTTCATACATGTTCTTTGCGGGACAAAGGTGTCAAAATCACAAGGACAAAGTAGTGGAAGTTGAAAGGAGAATCACAAGAATCCTTTAAAAATAGGGTGATCACAGAAGGACTGTGGGCAGAAAATGGAGATGTAGATAGTATGTGGGTGAAGATGGCAACTTGCATTAGAAAGGTACCTAGTGAGGTGTTCGGTGTGACAAAAGGAAAGAAACTTGTAGATAAAGACACTTGGTGGTGGAATGAGGATGTACAAAAAGCCATTAAGGAGGAGTGTTGCAAGAGTTGGCATAATGATAGAAGCGCAAACAACATGCTTAAGTACAAAGAGGCCAAGAAAAATGCAAGGCGGGCTGTGAGTAAGGCAAGAGGACAAGCCTATGATGAGTTATGAGAGACTAGAGACAAATGAAGGTGAAAATGACATACAAGGTAGCAAAAATCCGCGAGAGAAAGATGGAGGATTTCAATCAAGTTAAATGCATCAAAGATGAGACTGACCGCATTCTAGTGAAGGATGAAGAGATTAAGAATAGATGGCGGGATTACTTTAATGGGCTATTCAATGATGGGAATGAGAGCACTATGGTTGAGTTGGATGACTCCTTTGATGACTCCAACAGGCGGTTCGTGCGGAGGATACAAGAGTTTGAGTTTAATGAGACCTTAAAAAGACGAAAGGAGGAAAGGCCCTCGGCCCTGATGATGTCCCTATTGAGGTTTGGAGATGCGTGCCTTGGGACGTGGTAACAATATGACTCACAAAGCTGTTCAACCATATTTTTCAGTCAAACAAGATGCCTGAAGAATGGAGGAAAAGTATATTAGTACCTATCTTCAAAAATAAAGGAGATATTCAAAGTTGTACTAATTATCGAGGGATTAAGCTTATGAGTCATACTATGAAGCTTTGGGAGAGAGTAATTGAACACTGCTTGAGGAAAGTGACCAATGTCACTAAAAACCAGTTTGGTTTTATGCCTGGGAGGTGTACAATGGAGACGATTTTCTTGCTTCGTCAGCTTATGGAGAGATATAGGGAGCTGAAGAAGGACTTGCATATGGTGTTCATTGACTTGGCGAAGGCGTACGACAGGATACCATGGTCAGTCATGTGGTGGGCACTAGAGAAACATAAAGTGCCAACAAAATACAATACCGTTATCAAGGATATGTACAATAATGTTAGGACAAGTGTGCCTATAAGTGATAGTGAGACTGATGCATTTCCTATCACGGTAGGATTACATCAATGATCAACTTTGAGCCCATACATCTTTTCCTTGGTGATGGATGAGGTGTCGAAGGATATACAAGGGGATATCACTTGGTGCATGCTCTTTGCCGATGATGTAGTGCTGGTAGATGAAACTAGGGATGGTGTTGTTAAGAAATTAGAGTTATGGAGACAAACCTCAGAGTCCAAGGGGTTTAGACTTAGTAGGACCAAGACCGAGTATATGAGATGTGACTTTAGTGGTGTTGGTCGTGAAGAGGGAAACATTAGTCTACAAGGATAAATAGTAACTAGAAGGGACTCTTTCCGATACTTAGGATCAATGTTACAAAGTAGTGGCGATATTGATGAGGATGTTTGCCACAGGATCAAGGTAGGGATGATGAAATGGCGACAAGCCTCTGGAATCTTATGTGATAGGAAGGTCCCACACAAGCTAAAAGGGAAGTTCTATAGGACGGTGATCAGACCTGAGATGCTTTATGGAGCGGAATGTTGGCCCACTAAACGGATGTCCAACAAATGAGTGTCGCAAAGATGCGCATGCTACGGTGGATGCGCGGGCACACGAGAAGAGACTGAATAAGGAATGAGGCGATTCGTGATAGGGTAGGGGTGGCGCCGATTGAAGAGAAGTTATTCCAACATCGACTAAGGTGGTTTGGACATATCTAGCAGAGACCTCCAAAAGCACCGGTTAACAGTGGGATTTCAAGAGGTAGGAAAAATATTAGGAGGGGTAGAGGACGACCAAGGTTGACCTGGGAGGAGGCGGTAAAACGAGATTTAAGAGATTGGAATGTATTCAGAGACTTCGCTTATGATAGGACCGCATGGAAAATAGCAATTTATGTGCCAGAATCTTAGTGTTGTTTTTTTTCCGTTGTTGTTCTTATATGTCTTCCACTCTTTTACTTCATTGATATATTATATATATATATATATAATTGTTGGGTTTCCTGTCTAGCCGACCCCAACATGCTTGGGATAAAGGCTTGGTTGTTGTTGTTGTCTTTCTTGTAAGGGTAACATAGAGACTAGGAACAGAGCTTAGAACGGCTAAAGTCCCGGAAGGGTCCAGTCACCCTTGGTACCCGGGGCGAGACACCACCTCTTTACACAATTTGTTGCCTCCTATTGCCCGAAGGAAGCCAGAAATAGGAAAAATT
Source organism: Neostapfia colusana (assembly GCA_030760725.1). NCBI lineage: Eukaryota > Viridiplantae > Streptophyta > Magnoliopsida > Poales > Poaceae > Neostapfia > Neostapfia colusana. Next base: position 8,181,937 of record JASWHV010000015.1, on the reverse strand, counting down.
GTATCCTATCCTATGCGCTTCATTACAATTTACGTTGGCTCGTGCATAGCAACTATAAACAGCACGTCCGGAACCTGCCCTACTCACTAGTCCTACACATTTGTGGCGGAATGGATTCCGTCTCCATACCACCCTGGGGTTCAAGACGACGGTGGCCCGGAGCCAGAGCCCCAGTTTTCACCGGACCCCACTAAACACTCTATTGTGACAGCCGTCGCGCGAGCGAGGTGCCGAAGCGGGGGTCCTGCTCATATTGCAGTCAGCGGAACAGTTCAAGTACATGATGCATCTTGACTTCAAAGCTACTAACAGCATGGCAAGGTACGAAGCCTTCATATATGGCTTGACTATTGCCCTTTCTCTAGGAATGCGGAAGATGCTAGTTAAAACGAGACTCCCAACTCGCCATCAAACAAGGCGAGCGTGAGTATTCCTACAATGACCCACAGCTAGCTGCCTACCTTATCCGTGTGCAAGCAGTAGAGAAGGGATTTCATGCTTTGGAGTAGCGCCATAACCCCGACGCCAACAACGCGGTGGCAGACAACCTTTCAATAAAAGCCTCTGCATGGGCTCCAGTCCCCGAAGGCACCTTTGAAAAGAAACTACTGCATCATACATCCTGGCCTGCCGAACAAGGTGAAGGGGGTGAGCCCAGCACCTCGAAGCTGGCAGTCCTGGCGGCACTGCAACAATGGCGCTCGCCAAGGATCGTATGCGTCATCGGGGACTCCGTGCAACCCGACGCTCAAGATCCAGAAGCTCAAGTAGGTCCTGATGCATGGATCACGGAGGTCTGGACCTACTTAAAGGGCAACATCCTTCTCGATGAACGTGTAACCGCCGAACTGATCCTTTGTATGGCTAAAAGATACACACTGATAGACGGAGATCTCTGCCGGTGTGGATCCAACAGCGTTCTATTGCGGTGCATAACCCGGGAGGAGGGCTGCGAGCTATTCGCAGAGATCCATGAGGGCGAGTGCGGTAACCACGCTTCATTCCGCACGATGGCCGGTAAAGCCTTCCGGCATGGCTTCTACTGGCCGATAGCCCTCCTGGACACCGTCGAGCTGGTCAAGAGATGCAAAGCGTATCAATTCCACGCCGAGCAGATCCACACACCGGCGTAGACGCTGCAAATGATCCTGCCCTCATGACCATTCGAGGCATGATGGCTGAACATCCCGACGCTACAACTCAGTGCCGGGGAACCAGGTGGCTCATGCCCCTGAGCAAGGTCTTGACCGCATCCTGGACGACCACATCGCCCAAGCCCGGACCGTTTCAATAGGTCCGTGTATCCCGGACCCTCCGAGAGGCCCGATGCTAACACCCTGCCTCATCCAATCTATTTGGTAGGTGCGCCCTCCCGCTACGTGGCCACGCTTACTAGGGGGTCGTCAGGTAAACCACGCGGGCAGGGCATCGAACGACTCCAGCAACGCGCAGAAGACTCAGAGCGCCGGCTACGACAAGCTGAAGACAAGGGCCGAACTCCCCTAGGGTCCTCGCGTTGCCAGGGATCCAGAAGAAGTGGTAGCCACACTGCCCGGGCGCCCTGGGTCCTTACGCCACTAAGGGCCCGGAGGAACAAGCTCGAGACATTGGCAAAGTACTGTCCGCGTCAGCTAAGTCATTCTGGACCCTTGTGCTCCCTTACCAATACAGCTTTCTTTTCAAGCTTACGTATATTTTTGCATACCCCTCGACGTGTACATAGTTGTGTTTATCTGTCTCGCCCTTGGCCAAAGTCCCGCTACAAGACTGAAACGCCTGAGGCACCTGTACCGTCTCCAGACCCCCTGGCTACCTTCCTACCCAGGTTCGGTGACGCCGAAAGGACGCCTCCCCTCTTCGGAGTGTCTGGTCAGCGGGGGCCTAGGGTGTGTAGCCTGCTTAGACTGGTCCTGCGCCCTAAGCGTGCGCGTCCTGCATCTGTCAGCACAACACCCAAGCCCGGACGGCACACCACCCCGGGAAGGGTGGTAACCAGGGTCCGGACGCTATTACACCGAATTGCCCAGGCCCCATAGCTTAGCAGAGGACCATAAGCCATAATAGGGTCATCAAGCAGAGAAAATGCAACTACACGGCACGGTGATCCTTTTCTTTTAGTGTCTGTGCAAGCCATAGGGCTCCGGTCCGTGGGGCCGTCACCCCAACTCTCCCAAGGGGCCACTCTCCAACCCCCAAAACCCGGCGCCTCCTGAAAGCTCCGGAGCTTGTGTCTTGCACTGGCATCAGTATGCCAGGGGGTCATCGCGACTGGTCAAACCAAGCAAGTCGCTCGGACCCGGGTAACTCATAGAAGGGAGCGGGTACACATCTACAACAAGCAACAAGGAAACGTCAACTGCTTTGGCGAGCTAAGAGACCCTCCGGTCCTTGCGGCATCAAGGATCAGGGGGCCTCACAAAAGTTTTTGCCTACCAGACCTAGCGTCGAGCGATTGATGGAAGATCAACAAAATGATTTTTTCATTCATCAACACAGAAATACAAGACAAGACAATAGAGGGCTTGAAACACAATTACTTTCATTGATAATAGAGTCTGGCATACAAAAGAGGATGCAAGACAACTAAGGAAACCTAGCAACTGCAGATCGAGTAGTCTTCTGCTCCGAGGCCTGCTTGGTTGTCCCCCGAGCTGATCTCTGTACAGTGAGACGGTCACCTGCTATTAGACTAAGGGCGGCAGCAATGCACCCTGGACCGAGGAAACAGTGACATCCGGTGTCGCGGGGGTCCAACATCAACAGGTCGACAACGATGCATGCTAGACCAAGGCAACAACAATGCATGCTAGACCAAGGCAACAGTAACATCCAATACCGGGTGGGCGAAATCGCCATCTATGGCAAATTTTGTTGTCTACCACAGTACCAGGAGGAGGCTTGATCCCTCTGGATCTAGCCTTCCTCCGGTACCGGCAGCCAGTCCTCCTGCGGCAGAGCGCTTAGAGGACGTGCTCCACCCGACGCTGGTGTTGGGGCTCACTGCGGGTCGAAGACCCTGTCCCCGACGGCCTCCCCTACCGTCGGCACGTCATCAGGATGACTTGTGCCTCTATCCAAGGCCGTCAGGAAGAGGGATACGTCAGAGATCCTCACTGGAGGCCACACACACACGAACATCTCGTAGAAGTGGACGAAGACGGCTACCGGTGAGGAGTCATCTGGTGGGCGAAAGCGTATGGAAGCGGCGGCTTCCAACGCACAAGAGGAGAACAAAGGTCACATGGTGAGGAAGGGTGCCGACCTACACTGCAAGGCCTCCTTTTATACCCGTCCACAACCTCAGGCAGCGCAACAGGTGCCGCGATTGGGCCACCACCACTGCACGCCGTGGGCTGTTCGTCTCCCCCAGCGATGGGCTGGACCCAGGTCCACGCGTCAGCCACTGGGGGTCAGGAGGATAACCCCTCAGGAACGTTCGGAAGTTCCCAAGGAGAGAGGTGCGACCGACTCATCGGTTGCCACAGTAAATAACCCGGGGCAACCCCTCGAGCACGTCGCCCTAGCACTCGCCAATGACAGGTAGGGCCCAGGCCCACCGTTCAGGCACTGGCGGGACAGGCAAGTATGAACTCGGGAACGTCCGGCGGTTCTCGAGGGAAGCGGGGTGGCACCCCGACGGTTCACAGGCGGCCGCAGTAATTGTCCCGAGACGGCCCCTTGGCAGCCACGCCGTGACCGGTCAAGTCAGAGTGGACACGACGAGGCGCTGCTGCTTTGACTGAGTGCGCCCACTGCACCGAAGACAAACAACCTCTTCGTCTCCCGGGTATGGCCACTCGTCCACTTCATGAAAAAATCTCGCCACCACTTTGACTCCCAAATTGCAAGTTCAAAGCCACCACGCGGGAGAGATAGGGTCCCCACCTGTGGGCTCAATACCTCCCCCGAGATGGGCCGGGGGGCCACTGTCGGTACCCTGCGAACTGGGTACCCTCGCGTAGTGGATAGAGAGCACCTGAGCCCTGCCTTCCCGGCTTAGGCGGGTCCTAGCGTAAGCCACGTGCACTGGGCCCGATGCGCAAACCCGGGATTGCTGCGTGTCTTCAGGCCCTGAGCCTGAACACCGCCCGAGGGTAGTTCAGGAACCGCCACGTATCTGATGGTATCATGCCCCATTTTACGTCAAGAAGGGCAACAACGCTGCCACATGTCCGAAACCTCCGAGCCTCACCCTCCGCCAGAGAGAGCTCCGGAGGTGCCACGTGTCCTGCGGCTCCGAGTTCGACCTCCATCATGGGAGGCCTCCGGAGCGGCCGCGTGGGCAACGGCTCCGGACCACCCGCTACTCCGAAGGGCAGCTCCGGTAGAGACGCGTGTCCCGGAGGCCAGTTGCCCGGACGTCACACCGACGAGCAATGGGCAGATGGCCAAGGGGTAAAGAGGAAGGTACGATGACAGGCCGAGCATTCAAGGCTCGCGCCTTCCCCAGAAGCATGGCGCACGACGCACGCCTCTGTTCCCTGTCTGCGCACCATTACGGTGAAAGACAGGACGGCGAGGCGTGACGGCACAACAGTGCCACCCAACGGCGCAGAGCCGCCTAACAGAGCGAGGAGACGCAGCGACAAGACAGGGACTTCATCATCACTGGCCACCCGGTCAGAGGCGCCCGGCGTGTCAAGCGGCGCGCCAACTCCACCGACCGTGACAATGCATATAGTTGTAAATGCCTATAGCTTATGTATAGGAGGTAGATAGCCGCGGGACCACCTGTCGAGCCCCGGGTCACCTTGTAACTGCCTAGGCCTTAGGCTATAAAAGGATCGGGGCAGCCTCCGGGCAAAGGGTTCGCGACTCAGCCAACTCACACACTCATACGCGCGAGCAATATAACAAACACACCCGTGGACGTAGAGTATTACACTCCGGCGGCCCAAACTGTTGGAAATCCGGGTTAATTTCCTCTCTAATTTCTTCTCTTTTTATTCTCAATGGGGGGGCCTGTATATATAGCCCCAAATTACGGAGTCCTAATCTATTACTAACTAGACTCCTACTCTTATTTGACTTGGACTCTATCTCTAACACTAATTTTTCTAGAAAAACGGGATTATATCTAACAGTCACCCCCTAATCTCGTTTTTCTAGATCACACACACTAATTAGGATGGAGACACACTTCCACCCTAAACACACTTTCGGGATGGACATAACTGCACCTCAGGATGGTCACTTCTACTCTGCACATGCATGAGATGAACACATCATCTCTGAGACGAACACATCATCTTACACTTGACTTCGGAACGGAAGCGTCTTCACTCCGAACACTCTTTTGAGATGGTCACGTCTTCACTCCGAACACTCTTTTGAGATGGTCATGTCTTCATACCTAGGATGGTCGCATCTTCATCCTGCATACAAATTCGAGTTGGTCAAATCTTCAACCTCAGGATGGACCCATCTTCATCCTGCACTCGATCTCGGAATGGGCGCATCTTCATTTCGATCACATACTCGAGATGGTCACATCTTCATCTTGAGCACACCTCGCATTGGTCTGCTCTTCCTCACGCGACAGAGCATCCAATATTCTTCTTCTTCTTCATGTTCACCTGACCAAACCCTCCATGGCCCAACCCAACCCAGATGGTTCTTTATTAACATGTTCATATCCACGTGACCAACACAGCCTTGCCTAACTTCCTCAGCCAAACCGGCCCATCCCTTTAATGTGTGCCTGTTGCCCACCGGCCTGCTCAGCTATCGCCACACACAGGAGTTCAGGCGGCCCATCAAGCCCAGCATCGAGGCACAAGAAACCCTAGCAACCATCTGACCTCTGCTTCTCTCAGAAACACCAGCACCACACCACATTCAGTCGCTCCACCTGGGCACCGCTCTCGGGACCTCCGCCCCCCGACATCTTACACTGGTGTCCCTCGCTCAGCGCACGTCGCCTGCCTGCCTGCGCCCGCGTCCAGTGTGATCCACGTGTCACGTCGGCAGGTGCTTTGCAAGCACGTGATTTTCGCGTCGCTCGGGCGTGCCGCCTCGAAGCCGCCTGACAAGCGCACCGGTCAACACCGCCAAAGCTCGTGCTCCCGGCGGTTCGCCATGCGCGCGCTCAGCTCGCGCAGCTCCGCCACCAACTGCGCGCATCTCGCGTCGCTGGACAGCTCCACGGCCGCCGATGCTTCCCGCAGAACGCGCGCCAGCCGCCCTTGCCGCTCGCGCCCGCGCTGGTCGCACTCGCGCCGCTGGCCGTCGCCCGCCCGGCCACCTGCTGCGCGCTCCCGTCGACGTCGCCCTTGGGGCCCCTTGCCTTGCTCGCCGGATCTGCGTCGGGATCCACTCGGTCCCCGTGCTTGGTGGCAGCCGCCAAGCTGCAGCCGTCGGTGGGCCGACCGTGCTGTCGGCTGAATTCGTGTTTCGCCCAAGCCACTGGTATGCTCGATCCGACCGCTCTCCACCTTCCTGCCGGCGGCCCTTGGTCTCCTCCCTTCTCCCGACGATGCGCGCGCCTCACCTGCGCACGCACGATCTCCAAGCTGTCGCCGCGAGGGCCTCCTCCCCACAGGCCGTTGCCCACCCCCGAGAGTACGTCCTCTCGGGGGAAGATCTAAAAACCGTACCTCTGATGCCAATTGTTGGAAATCCGGGTTAATTTCCTCTCTAATTTCTTCTCTTTTTTATTCTCAATGGGGGGACCTGTATATATAGTCTCAAATTACAGAGTTCTAATCTAATATTACCTAGACTCCTACTCTTATTTGACTTGGACTCTATCTCTAACACTAATTCTTCTAGAAAAATAGGATTATATCTAACACGAACCACACAAATCCTTGTGTTCCTCTCGCCATTGCGTTCTGACCTTCGAGATCCACTAGCCCTACCAAAAAAAGAACCTTCGCGGGTTGCTCAGGCAGACCGGGGGAAGTGTCGCAGGAATACACTTCCACAGCATCCCTGTGTTAATATCTCGGAATGAACATGAAAATCTACTGTGAAGGTTTGCTTAATGGGACCGGAAGAAGGAAGAAAAATACGTTTTTTTTTGTGAATAAATACTCAATTGTTTAAAAGTCACATGAGCATTGTGGTGTAAATTCCAGATGTCTGCAGCAGCATTTGCTAAAGGCCTTCTCGATCTGGAAGGGCAGCTAACTCCCATACTGGTGGGTTACTTATTATCCAACAGATGTCTTTTCTCGTTTGATTCTGGCCCCATCATAACTTCCATCATTCATACTAACTCCTTCAGGTATCTCTAGTAAGCAAGGACTCTTCTATGCTAGATGGATTGGAAGATGCCAGCATTGAGATGGATGAAGCAAAGGTTCACTTTCACATTTTCAAAGACATAATTCATGATGAAGTTTCTATGATTCAAACAGTCATATGAAGTTTTAAATAAAGATGTGCACAATTTGATGTTCTTTAATGTATACTTACTACTTAGATTTCTGCCTTGAAACTAAGTGGGAGATGGTAGACTTCTAGGTATGTAGTGTATAAACAACCATGATCTAAGTCCTAGAAGCATTTATTCAATAATCAATAGGAGATGAAGCTAGTAATTCTAGTTGTTACCTCAATTTTTATCCATGGCTTGAGCTATTCTGAGAAAACTATGAGAAAGCCAGAAACTTTATATGTTATCAAGGAATATTAAGTTCTACTGTAAAAAACTGAGAAAGCCAGAAGCTTTATATGTTACCATTAAAGGCTTTCCAACGATCTTCTTGCTTGCCTTATCCTCTCTCTAATCCAAAATATCATTTAAATTAGTAACATGGTCTATTTCAATCGATACATTATATCTCAAGTAAAAGGACTATTTATTAAGAAAGTAATTTTTATGATGAATCCAGTGATCTACGTAGTTTTTTATTGTGGTGGTCAAACTTAAAAAAGTTTTGAGTAATAAGAATCCTAGGGCAGCCCGTGCATGTAGCTCTCGCTTGCGCAGGGTCCGGGGAAGGGTCCGACCCATTTAGGAGTAATAAGAATCCTAAAACAATTTATATTTTGGATCGGAGGAAGTTAACCCAATGTCATATATAGTGTAGGTACTCTTGTCAGTTGTCATGCAGTGGGACTGGCACCTAGCACCTTAAGTGGCGATTACGTGGCTACCTAGGTGGTTTAAGCAGCAAGCTAGGTTCTTGGCAGGAGGGTGGCACCTAGGAGGCATAGGAGTTAGGCAGCCAATTTTTTAAACAGTATATACGTCATAAGAAATAACTCTTCTCCAGACCCCACGATGTGTGGGAGCCTTCAGCCCTGGGTACACCCTTTTTTTATATATGGCATATGAATTGTAACCTGAATATAGAGGCTAAATGGACTGACTTTTCAGGCTAGATTGCATGAATTGATCATTTCAAATGCTAAAGCAAAGAAAACTGAGGAGCCACCGGAGTTTCCATGGATGGTTGATGGAGCTGGATTGCCTGAAAATGCTTGTCAACTCCTGCGGAAGATGGTAAGATACTCTTCATTGGATGTCTAGCTAGATGATCTGGATACATCAACATATTTAAGCATCTCCTACACAAGTAGTTTGTTTCTACTTCAATGATCTTCTTCTAATTGTTGAATTGCTTATTTCTATTGAAAATTCATTTTTCTATTGTTTAAGTATCTACATTTTTATTATAGTTTTATCATTTCGTGCAAATATTTTTCTTGATGTTATAGACTCTTTTTATGGGCGCCAATACCAAAGACGCCAGAAGAGTTAGAGATAAGAACGGGAAGAGATAAGGATTGTTTAAATAAATTGTTTAGATTTGATTCTGATAACAGAATATGTTATTGCTAAATACACTGATGCCTTAGTCTACAAAAGGCAACTGAATTATATTGTATTAGGTATCAAAGAATGAGAGACTTATCTGTCGTCTTCTCTGATCGACATAGCTGGGTCTTGTTCCACCTGGGGTGAGGGCGACGACCTTCCCACCAGATATCCTTTTTGCTCACACTCCTAATCTCATCTATTGCTCTATTCTCCCTTGCGCGCACTCGGAAGGAAGGTTCATAACAATTTGATATCAGGGACTGTGCAACGTGCCGCCTCCATGGCTGCAATTGACATGGATCCTGAGGCCTTGACAGATTCACAGAAGTTGGATAGACTTCTAGCGCAGATGGCTACAATGAACACCAGATTGGACTCGCATGATCAGAGGATTGCACGCACAGAAGCTCACAGCCGGGTTGATGGTGGTCCTCAAAAAGACTGCAGAGGTGTGCAGATGATGACACTATCGGCAGATCAGGCCTCGGAGAAGATCGCCGACAGGGGTCCAGATTTCCGAAGAAAATTTCCCAAGTTTTGATGGAGAATCTGATTCTCTGACTTGGCTCACCAAGTGTGAGTCATATTTTTGTGGTATGTGAACTTTATCAGAGGACAAGGTATGGCTGGCATCCCTGCACTTAGAATGTATAGCTGCACAATGGTATTATGCATTAGAACGTGTCAACGTGACCATGGAGTTCTATCCTGGCCACGGTTTGTAGAATTTGTTAACCTGAGAGGAATAGCCCTCCCATACGGGCTAATGTCTTGGCGGAGCTGAAGGAATTAAACAGGACTGGTTTTGTAGAAGAATATCAGCGCCAGTTTCTGGCATTGTTGTGCCGTTATGAGGATTTGTCGGTGGCCCATCAAATTAATCTTTTTACTGCTGGATTAGGATAACCATTAAGTATAGATGTGGAATTGCAGGCTCCAGCAAATCTATGAGTTTAGCAAGAGCCTATGAACAACGCTTGGACATCATAACAAAGGGCAAAACAGGATGGTCTAGCGGATAAAGTCGTAGCAACCAGGCAAGTCAACCAGCTGCAGCTATAAAATATTCTTCTTCACAGGGATCATCAGTATCCTCTAGGCCCAGGTTTCGAAAATTATCCCAAGAGGAACTAGCAGTAAAGAGGGCAAATGGTGAGTGTTACAACTGTTCAGAAAAATATTCACCAAATCACAAATGCAGTAGCAAATTAACTTTTGTGCTGGAATTACAAGAAGGTGAAGAGCTGGTTCTGTGATTAATGAATTGGGAATATCATTACATGCTCTCATGGGTATTGGAGTCCCAAATACTATGCAATTGGCAGTAAAGTTGGGCAACCACACAGCTAAGGCTTTGGTGATTTAGGGTCGACTCACACCTTCATCAATGAGGAGTTGGCCAGGACGTTGGGACTTAATATTACTCCAAGGTCAGGTCTATCAGTGATTCTGGCAAATGGGGACAAAATGACTAGCACAGGTATGTGTGCAATGACTGAAATACAGATTGGAGATGAGGTGTTTATCATAGATTGTTTTGTCCTACCTCTACAAGGCTTTGATATCGTGTTAGGTGTCAAGTGACTGATGATATTGGGACCAATTCTTTGAAATTTTGAGGCACTTACTACGACATTCTGTAAGGCTGGGAGAGCAATCAAATGGACTGGCGACAAAGGTCAGACAGGTACATCATTGCACTCGGCCATATACTTAACGAGTATAAAGACTTATTTTCTAAACCGCAAGGTTTGCCTCCCCCAAGACCACAGGACCATCTTATTCATTTGATTGCAGGAGCCTAACCTATTGCGGTTCATAACGTTATCCCCAACTCCTAAAAGATGAGATCGAAAGACAGTATGAGGAAATGCTAAGGCAGGAAATTATTCGCCTAAGTAATTCTGCTTTCTGTTTCCCAGTTTTATTAGTTAAGAAGGCTGATGGTACTTGTAGATTTTGTGTGGATTTTAGAGCTCTCAATGAGCAAACATTGAAAGACAAATTTCCTATTCCTGTGGTGGACGAGTTGCTGAACTTAGGGGCGCTAAGTTTTTCACTAAACTTGATCTTAGAAGTGGATATCATCAGGTAAAGATGCACAATGTGGGTATTGAAGAAACAGCATTTCGTACTCACTATGGCCATTTTGAATTTTTGGTAATACCGTTTGGATTGACTAATGCTCATTCCACTTTTCAAGCATTAGTGAATGATGAACTTAAATCATTGCTTCGGAAATCTGTTCTATATTATTTTTTGATGATATCCTTATATTCAGTAGATCTTGGTCTGAACATTTGCAATATGTTAAGGCAGTGCTTCATATTTTAAGGACAACCATTTAGTGTTGAAGAGGTCTAAATATTTTTTTGCCAGACATCAGTAACATATTTGGGTCATATTATTTCGGAGAAAGGAGTTTCTATGGATCTAGCTAAAGTGGCAGCAGTAGATGCTTGGCCACAACCAAACAATATTCGGGCCCTTCGTGGATTTCTAGAGCTGGCAGGATATTATAGGAAATTTATTGCAGGATACGGAGAAATTACAAAACTCTTGACAGCTCTGTTAAAAAGGGATTCTTTTTTTTGGACACAGAAAGCAAGTGAGGCATTTAGCAAACTGAAGAAAGCTCTAACAACAGCACCAATTTTGAAACTCCCCGACTTTCAAAAAATGTTTTTTTTTTGTGGATTCTGATGCTTCGGGGTCTAGGTTTGGTGCTGTATTACATCAAAGAGATGGTGCAGTAGCATTTTTCAGCCATCCAGTGGCTTCTCATCATGTTAAGCTGCCAGCTTATGAGTGGGAATTAATCGGGTTGGTCAAAGCAGTTCGTTTTTGGAGGCCTTATTTATGGGGCAGGGTGTTTACAGTAAGAACATATCATTATAGACTCAATTTTCTTTTGGATTAAAGATTAACAATAATTTTCCAACACATTTGGGTGAGTAAACTGTTCGGTTTTAACCTCACAGTGGAATATAGGCCCGTCAAACAAAATGGTGCAGCTGATGCATTATCAAGAAGGGATACAAAGGAAGAAGTTTTGCAAGTTTTATCAGGACCAGTATTTTCAGTGTTGATGATCTGAGACTGGAGTTACTAACAGATCTCTGCAGAAATGATAAGAAAGCAAATTCAGTCAAGCTCAGCACCATAAGGTTGGGAAATGGTGGATGGCTTGCTACTGTATAAAATTAAGGTTTCCATTCCTGAACAGTCGGGGCTTTGGCAACATATATTGGACCTCTCACATACATGCATAGTTATTAAGGCGGTAAGGCGACATACCCCTTTTTACCTTTTAAGCGATAAGGTGTAAGGCGAGGCGACACCTTACTAATATATAAAAATAGAAAAATGTAGGAATACTTTGTATTCTTTTCTTTTGTAATAAATAGTTCTTTCCTACTACTGAGGACTCCACTGAATACTATAATCAGAAAAAATGTGTTAACGAAAAAGGGCTTAATATCCCAAGTCAGATTGTGAGTGATCTTCAGTAATATATAAATCTATTCTTATGACTAAGTTTGTTGGTCTGAATAGTCAGAAATATTGCATAGATATGTGAAGTATTCCGAGCGCATCTTAACACACTTTAATGGTGAAAATCAGCCACCAGTACATTCCCAAATTCTAAATAGATAAGGGTAACAGTAGTAATTAGCAAATAGAGGTAGTTCAACATAAATTAAGTCAAACATAACTAATAGATAGTAGTACTAGTATGCTAGAATACTAGAAAACACTCCCATGATCCTATCTCTCAAGCTTGTCTCAAACTCTCAATATTCGATCTGAAATAAACTGAACATGGAGTAAGGCGTCGCCTTAAGGACGCCCCAGGACGCCTTAAGGACGCCCCATCGCCTTATGGACGCCTTACTCAGGCATCTAAGGTGACGGGGACGCCTTGAGCTCCCAGGTCGCCTTAGCGCAAGCGACGTCTTAATAACTATGCATACAGGGCATGTGGGTATTCAAAAAACGTTACACAGGTTTAGGGCAACTTTCAATAGCAAGACGGGTCACCTCCACCCGACTGGATTATTACAACCACTACCACCAGTGTCATCAGAGTCTGGAGTGACATTGTTATGGATTTTATTGAAGGCTTTCCTAAGGTTGGAGGTAAATCAGTTATATTGGCGGTGGTTAATAGATTTTCTAAATTTGCACATTTCATTCCACTATGCATCCCTATTTAGCTACATCAGTGGCTCAAGTTTTTTTGACAATATTGTGAAGTTACATAGTTACCTTGTTCAATTGTTAGTGATAGAGATACAATTTTTACTAGTAACTTCTGGACTGCATTATTTTAGAAGACAGGAGTAAAATCGAAAATGAGTTCAACTTTTCACCCACAAACATATGGACAGCTAGAAGTTGTTAATAAAGTGATAACAATGTATCTGCGGTGTTGGCATGTGACAGACCAAGATCTTGGTTAAAATGGCTGCCATGGGCTGAATATTGTTATAATTCTTCATACCAAACATCTCCTCAGACCACTTCCTTCAATGTGGTATATGGTAGAGATCCTCCATCAATATTGAATTATGAACCAGGGAGGGCTAAGGTGGCAGTAGTGGAAACACAATTACAGGAAAGAGATGAGTTTTTGAAGGAGATCAAAGAAAGATTACTGCAGGCCCAAGACACGATGAAATATTATCATGATAAAAAAGCGAGAAGTTGGGTTTGCAGCAGGAGACTGGATTTAGGTGAAATTGCATCACAGAAATGCAGTAGGGATTACAGCAAACAAGGCATCTAAACTCCGGCCTAAATTTTATGGACCCTCTCAGATTTCTGAGAGTATTGGTCAAGTATCATATCGTTTGGAATTATCTCCTAAATCAAGAATTTATGATGTTTTCCATGTGTCTTTATTAAAGAAGCATGAAGGTTAGACCCCTAGTAGCACAATTTCATTACCAGAATTTTCCATGGAAAGATTATTCCAACTACTGAGAAGATAATTAGAGCTAAACTAAACAAAGGAGCTTGGGAACTGCTGGTCTGATGGGAAGGCAGGACATATACAAAGACAACTTGAGAATCACTCCATGTTCAAAAGCATGTACTCAAGGTTTCAGCTTGAGGACAAGTTGTTTGTCATGGACAATGTTTTTAAGTCGCCTAATCGACCCTAGTCGCCTTAGGGTCAACTAGGGCGACTAGGACGACTAGTCGACCTCCAAGTCGTCCTAGGTTTTTATAGCAATTTCTAGTTGATGGTATATATATATTGACACATACATATATCTATAAATTAGATTAGGAAAGTAATCAATTCATTAACAGCCTGTCAAGAAGATACATATATAGGGGGACACAGCTTAAGGGCTAAGCAACCCTAATACAAAAAGACTAAAATGCCCCTGCCCCCTAATACGTACAGTCCAACACCACCTCGCAGTCCCAACATCTAGCCACGGCAGATGTTGAGACTGGACCGAAACTCGGTGAACACTGTCGAAGGAAGTCCCTTGGTGAAGATGTCGGCGAACTGCGACGACGTCGGAACGTGTAGGACTCGCACCTCCCCGAGAGCCACCCGCTCATGAACAAAGTGAAGGTCGATCTCTACGTGCTTCGTGCGTTGATGCTGCACCGGGTTGGTGGAGAGGTAGACGGCACTGACATTGTCGCAGTAGACCAGCGTACTCCGAGCGAGGGGGGAGTGTAGCTCCTGAAGTAGCTGCTGAAGCTAGGATGACTCGGCCACACCGTTGGCCACGGCGCGGTACTCCGCTTCAGCACTCGAGCGGGACACCACATGCTGCCGCTTCGAGGACCAGGAGACAAGGTTGCCGCCTAGGATAACGGCGTAGCCGGAGGTAGACCGGCGGGTGTCCGGGCAACCCGCCCAGTCAGCGTCGGTGTAGACAACCAACTCGGAGGCAGAGTCGCGCCGTAGAAGAAGGCCGTAGTCGTGGGTACCACGCAGGTACCGAAGGATCCGCTTCACCGCTGTGAGGTGCGGCTCCCGCGGATCATGCATGTGAAGACGCACCTGAACCGCGTAGGAGATGTCTGGCCTGGTGAAGGTGAGGTACTGCAGTGCACCTGCAAGACTCCTGTAAGTGGTAGGGTCGGCGACCGGAGCGCCGTCGGAGGAAGACACCTTCGCCTGGGTGTCCACGGGAGTGGAGCACGGCTTACAATCAGCCATGCCCGCTCGCTCGAGGATATCCAGGCAGTACTGGCGCTGGTGGAGGAATAGGGCACCCGGGCGGTGCTCGACCGCAACACCTAGGAAATGGTGGAGCTGGTCGAGATCCTTCATCGCGAACTCGCGCTGCAGGGCGGAGATCATGCGCTGAGGAAGAGTCGGGCTGGACGCCGTGAGGACAATATCGTCCACATACAGGAGGAGGTAGACAGTGTCACACTCACGCTTGTAGACGAAGAGCGAAGTGTCCGACTTGGCCTCGACGAAGCCGAGCGAAGCAAGGAAGGAGGCGAACCGGCTGTACCAGGCCCGGGGCGCCTGCTTCAGCCCGTACAGGGACTTGTTCAGCCGGCAGACCATGTCTGGACGGGCTGAATCAACAAACCCTGTCTACTAACTACAGTACACCGTCCCCGTCAACGTCCTGTGGAGAAATGCGTTCTTGACGTCCAGCTGGTGGACAGGCCAAGAACGCGACAGAGCCAGCGACAGAACTGTACGAACTGTCGCCGGCTTCACCACCGGGTTGAAGGTCTCGTCGTAGTCGACGTCGGGACGCTGCGTGAAACCGCGAAGCACCCACCGTGCCTTGTACCCCTCTAGAGACCCATCCGCCTTCCTCTTATGCGTGAACACCCACTTGCCCGTGACAACATTGCCACGACCAGGACGGGGAACCAGGTCCCAGGTCCGGTTGGCAAGTAGGGCCGCATACTCTTCTTTCATAGCCCGACGCCAATGAGGATCGGCGAGGGCGCTACGGACAAAAGAGGGGATAGGCGAGATGGATGACGAGGCAGGCTCTGAGGGTGTCGAGGACGAGAGAACGTCCCCGGAGAAGCGCTCCACAGATCGAAGGACGCTGGCAACCCGTCGAGTCACTATCGGGTGAACGTGACGAGGGTCCCGGTGAAGTAGCGGAGGGTGGTACACCAGGTCCGCAGGGCGCGAAGAGGACGGTCCACCAATCCGCGCTCGTCGCTGATAGACGAGAGCGGGATCGGCGTACCGCGGTCTAGGGGCCGCAGGTGGTGCGGCTGACGACGGCGAAGACACCGTCGTGGGCGTCGGAGCTGCACGAGGAGGGACGGACGACGTCGGAGACACCATCGTGGACGTCGAAGTCACGTGAGGCGTGACAGACGATGTCGGAGATGCTGGGGCCGCACGTGGCGCAGCGAACGTCGTCGGAGACGCTGGGGCCGCACATGGCGCAGCGGATGTCGTCGGAGACGCTGGGGCCGCACGTGGTGCAGCGGACGTCGTCGGAGACGCTGGGGCCGCGCGTGGCGCAGCGGACGACGTCGGGGCCATCGGAGGAACGACCAGTGGCGGCAAGAACGCCGGAGCCGCGGGAGGCACGACAGGTGGCGTCTGAGACACCGTGGTCGTGTCTGGCGTAGCTAGAGGAAGACCTGCAGAGGGTAAAAAACAAGGTCGCTGGACAGGAGCGGCCGTAGGATCAGTGGAAAAGAGAGAATCCAACTCGGAGACCGAATCAGAAGAGGACCCAGCGAAAGGGAAGGAGGACTCGTCGAATACGACGTGTCGGGAGACCAAGATACGACGAGTGGTGAGGTCTAGACACCGGTATCCCTTATGATCGGGGGAGTACCCAAGAAAAACACATCGAGTCGAACGAGGCGCGAGCTTATGAGGGGCGGTAGCAGAAAGATTAGGGTAGCACGCACACCCGAAGACTCAAAGGTGGTCATAAAGAGGGGTGGTACCAAAAAGAGCGAAGTGAGGGGTGGGAGCACTAATCGCCTTTGTAGGAAGACGATTAATAAGGAAGGTAGCAGTGTGAAGGGCCTCTGCCCAGTAGCAAGCAGGAATAGAAGGCTGAAACATCAGGGAGCGCATGACATCGTTGGTGGTACGAATCATACGCTCGGCCTTACCATTCTGGGGGGAAGTGTAAGGGCAAGACATATGCAACTGGACCCCGTGGGAAAGCAAGAAGTGACGAAACGCGGAGTTATCAAACTCGCGGCCGTTGTTGCACTGGACAGCCCTGATGGTACACCCAAACTGTGTGGAAACCCAAGCGAAGAAGTGAGAGAGAGTAGCAAATGTATCGGACTTCTGTCGCAATGGAAAGGTCCACGAATAATGGGAAAAATCATCAACAATCACCAGATAATATTTGTAGCCAGAAACACTGAGAACAGGTGTGGTCCATAGATCACAGTGAATCAGATCAAAAAGGTGCTCCACATGGGTTACAGAATGTGGAAAAGGAAGCCGAACATGGCGACCCAACTGACAAGCATGACATAAAGACTCATGAGAATTCCTAGTACACGAGATCATTGAACTACGAAACAACTTCGACATAACTTCAGCACCGGGGTGGCCAAGTCGACGATGCCAATTAGTCGACGGAGCTGTCGTAGCCAGGCAAAAAGGCGAGGGCGAAGCGGAAGCAGGAAGTCTCACCGTGTACAGGGGCCCTGAGCTCTCACAGCGGAGAAGACGCCGGGTAGTAAGATCCTTCACAGACAAACCAAAAGGATCAAACTCGATAGAAACATGGTTGTCAGTGGTAATTCGACAAACAGAAAGAAGGTGTTGAATGATGTCCGAAGCAACAAGAACATCACGAAGACGGAAAGACCCCGACGAACCCGAGTCACCTACTGAGGTGACCGGAAGGACAGACCCATTCTCAACAACGATAGAAGAAGGAAAAGAAGGGTGGGAAGGGTGGGTAGAAGAAAGTATACCAGCGTCGGGGGTGGTGTGGTACGAAGCTCCGGAGTCCACAACCCACTCGGGGCTAGGTGGTGTGAGACTCATCGTGCTGAAAGAAGACGCAAGTGACTGGCGATCCCAGCCCTGAGCAGGGTCAGAGTGTGGTGCCGACGACTCGGGCCGACCAACTGAGTTCCCCGAAGCCCAGTTGGCTAGAGAGGAGGGCCTAGCCGCAGAGTAGCCTGGTCCACTAGGGGGCAGGGTCCACTGTCCACCAGCAGCGTAGACAGGCCCGCCGTAAGTCGCAGTAGTCACGTAAGCTGGCTGAGGACGTGGTGGGCGAAGTGCCGGGAGACCCGGGGACGGCCCAGGCCACATCGAGATCTGGCCAGTCCACGGGTTGTAGTGTGTGGGCCAGGTCACACCACCCTGACCCCGACCACCACTACTACCACCAGTAGTACCAGCACCACCAGGGGTACCACCAGTACTGGTCGTACCACCTCCACCAGTCCCTCCACCACAACCACCACGTCTGCCACGACGGCGGTTCCCACCACCACCGGAGGTAGCAGGGACTCCTGGTGTGGTAGGTGGACGAGGAAGCTGGGCCCTAGAACCAGCAGGTGGAGGAGGGCGTGAAGACGACCCTGAGCCGTAGAAGGCCGAGGCAAGGGAGGAGGTAGTAGAGCCGCCCTGGGTGATCTCCTCGAGCTCAAGGTCCGACCAGACCTTCTCGAAGGTCGGGAAGGGCTTCTCTCGGAGAATCCACGAGCGAACGTGGGTGTAGTGCTCATTCAGGCCCTGAAGGACCTGAAGAACGAGGGTACTGTCCGGGATGGGCTCTCCAAGGTCACGAAGGGCGTCCGCCATACCCTTCATCTGTCGATAGTATGCAGTAATGAAGAGATCACCCTGGACAGTAGAACCAAAGCGGGCCCGGATGTGGAGAGCTCGGGTCGCTTGGTTCCCCTGGAAGTGAAGCTCGAGGACCTGCCAGGCCTGACGAGCTGTGCCGCCACCCTTATGGGCGACGATATCCTGAAGCTCCTCAGAAAGTGTGCCGAGGATCCATGCAAGGACAAGACTGTCCATGCAGATCCACGAGTCATCCAGTGGGCAGTCATCTCGCAGGACATGGTCTTCCAGCCGAAAGCGTCGCAGCGTCAGGAGAAGCAGGCTGCGCCAACGAGCAAAGGAAGTAGAGTCGGAGCTGAGAACAATCGGGATAAGAGTCCGGATGTTCTGTATGCCAGCCGCCTGGGCATGTAGAGCAGCGACAAGAGACGCCGAGTAGGTAGTATAGGCAGCACCATCTCCTGGAGTATCCTGTGCGTCACTCCACTGTACTGGCGAAGACTCCTCGAGCTGACGGGTGAGAGAGGCCGCAACCGCACGTTCCTGCTCCAAGGCGAGGACGAGCGCTCGTTCCCGCTCACGGGAGATGGCCAGGGCAGTCGCGACGTCGGAGACGTGCGAAGAGGGCTGTCCCCCGGATCCAGCAGGGACAGCATGGCCGGCAGCGCTCACAGCAGGGCCACCGGGGCTTGGCAGCCTGGCGGTACTGGGACGGTGCTGTCCTCCGGCAGGTCCAACCAGGCTAGCGGCGAAGCCCGGTGGCCAGGCGGCTGTGGGGAGGCCGAGGGACCCGCCTGCGGCGGGGCCGACCACACCCGAGCCGGGCCCGAGCAGCCCGGCGGCTGTGCGCCCGGGGGAGATGGCGTGGAGGCCAGCCGCTGGGCTAGAAGCCCCGGATCTGGTGGCGGGGCGGCCGGCCGCGCCAAACCCGGTGGCGGCGGGCGCAGGGTAGGGGGCGGCCGGGTCGGCGGGGTCGGCGACGCTGAGCCCAGCAGCGGCCGCGACCGGGCAGGAATCGAGAAGAGGGGGCGGCGGGGCCGGCGCGCCCGCGGCGGCAGCGGCCAAGGCCGCGGCGGAGGCGGCGCCCATGGCCGCGGCGGCGGCGTCGCCCGTAGATGGCATCGGGGTTGAGATCGGGAGAGGAGAGAGAAAAAGTAATCTGATACCAAATTAGATTAGGAAAGTAATCAATTCATTAACAGTCTGTCAAGGAGATACATATATAGAGGGACACAGTTTAAGGGCTAAGCAACCCTAATACAAAAAGACTAAAATGCCCCTGCCCCCTAATACGTACAGTCCAACACTATACATATATATAACAGTATGGTAGTCGTAATACGTAGATCAACAACAGTTTTTTAGCAGTTTTTAGCAGTAATAGAGATTGAGCATTGTAATTAGCAAACAAAACTTCAGATTAGCAACTGTAACAACAATTCAGTGTAGAATTAGCTTATAAAACAGATTGCAGATCAGATTGAGATTCTAGATTTATAAAATTGCTGCCTACGAATTGAGGCTTTAGATATCATAATAAACAAGATGGAGAATTCAAACATGTCCAACAACAGTTCAGTACAGAATTTCATGTCGTCCTAGTCGCCCAGAACACTAGTCATTCGATAAGTCGCCCTGATTGGACGACTAGTCGGACGACTAGTTTTGTAGTCGCCCTGATCGTGTCAGTTGCCCTGATCGTGTGTTGGTCGGACGACTAATTGGGATTAGTTGGACGACTTAAAAACAGTGGTCACGGAAGAGGGAAATGTTAGTCTTTTTATGGGCGCCAGTATCAAAGGCGGCAGAGGTGTTAGAGATAAGAACTGTTTAAATAAATTGTTTAGATTTGATTCTGTTAACAGAATTTGTTATTTCTAAATCAACTGGCGCCTAGTCTATAAAGGCAGCGAATTAGATTGTATGAGGCATAAAAGAATAAGAGACTTATCTGTCGTCTTCTATGGTCGACCTGGCTGGGTCTTCTTCCAGCTGAGGCGACGACCTTTCCACCAGATATACTCTTCGCTCACACTCCCAATCTCATGTGTTGCTCTGTTCTCCCCTGCACACATCTAGAAGGAAGGTTCATAACACTTGAGTATATTGTTCTTATTTACAAATTAATAAGTTCAATATATGTTGTTTGACTAATCTGTGTACTGTTCCATGGGCATGAATAATGATTATATATGCTCAAGAAAAAATAATGACTATATGGTTGTTCCCCCATATGTCATTTTAATTAGGCCAAATTGACGAAGGAAGTAACTGCACAAGTCAAGCTACTTGCTGAAGGTGAAGATGAAAAGCTTGCATTGACAAGCTCATTTTCGAAATATGACCAAGCAAAAGCGTTTGGGAAAACAACCATTGACGTGGCTCGCATTGCTGCCGGGTTGCCTTGTGGTAATGAAAGCTTCCTCTTGATGTTTGCCAGATGGAGGAAACTTGAGAGGGATTTATATAATGAAAGAAAGGAGTAAGTGTTTCACCTTCTAGAATTATTCTGGATGTTTAAAAAGTTTTTATGGATAGTTGATTCTCTGTTTTCTACGAGTAACTCATGGTGCTTTTCATTATGATGCAGCCGTTTTGACATTACCCAGATCCCAGATGTATATGACTCCTGCAAGTAAGTTATAAAAAAATAAAATATAGGAGGAGATATGTTCACTAAATATGGTAAAAGTAAAATTATGATTTGTAACACTGTCATTATATGTCTTTATAGTTCACAATATGTTCTTTTTTTAGTTCTTATGGTTATTTACATGAGCATAATACAACTCGGCAAGTGACAGAAGCATTCCTAATCTAATGTATTGTACGGCAAATATTACCTTTTGCATCATGCCCATCTTGATCTTGAGTTTGGGAGAGCTGTAGGATATGTATTGAGTAAATCTGGTTAATGTAAGAATATGATGTGTAATACTGTTACCATGTATCTTCTTAGTCTAAATGTAACTTACATTACCATCATAATACAACTCTCCGTAAGTTGCATAAACCTTGCACCTAAACTAATTTCGT